>PVJA010000563.1:0-165023 GCA_004027025.1 Myocastor coypus | reverse complement strand
CTCAGATTCTGCTCTGGCTCACATTCCCTACATCTGGGGCATGTGACAGGCCAGTGGGGACAGCCAGCAGAATGTTGGCAAGGAGCAGAGAGATTTCCAAGCATGTGTCATATCCATACATATTTTATATCGTACTTTCAAAATAAATCTAAGAGCCTCTCTGGCCCTTCCTTAGGAGAAAAGTTGAAGCTAGTGCTATGAACAGCTCTACAAGGTATAGAAGCAAATTGGGGGCCCAAACCTTTCTTAATATTCCTTTCAGTTAGGTGACGTCACCATATTCCATGCTTGGAAATGGCGCTGTGCCCCAGCAGCCCTGGGTTCCGTGCCAGCTCAGCTGAGGCTGAGAAGAAGCCCTCCAGGCATCTCGCAGTAAGGTTTCTACAGCAAACTGCCAGGATATTTCACTGAGAGGTAAATGGATGGCACAAGAAAATCTGTGTCACTTCAGTCAGGTTTTTCTAACTCAGGAAACTGCTTCCAATGCGAGAAAAAAGTTCTGATTTCAGGTCATTCTCAGGGTTGACTGGACTCATGAATTGAAAACAACAAACTTTATTCCTGTTCTTACGTCACTTTCCGTGTTCTTTCTTCTTTTAGTCCCTCTCCACACTTCTTCTCTCCATCTTTTAAGCCCCTTGCTTCTTGAGCAGGAAGGTGTTCTGTGAGGTGATCATCTCTGCTTCAGTCAACTATCACCTCCTTTCCCATATTAGACAAAGGTGTCAACAAATAAGACTATGATCAAGTCATTTGGCAAGAATTTTGGATAAAAAGTTTCTTTATTACAACCACTATATATATATATATATATATATATATATATATATATATATATATATAGCTCCTCAATATCAAAGTGCCTTGTAAATTTCCAGTAGAGGAACTGTAGTATGAATGTGACCATGGAATGGACAACCACGGATGGCTTTGGAAGCAACGCCCCTCTTAGTCACCCCTGGAGAAGTCGCTGTGTATCTGGATCCCTCTTCATCCCTTCTCATCTCTTTGACTTCCGGTTTCCCCTGGGCGAGCCCAGGGAAATCTAGTTGGGGCCTCTCAGGATCTTTGTAGCCGTACTGAGAAGAGATGCTTAGGTTTATCCAAAAACAGATCTCTTATTTTAGGGATCTTTTAAGCATCAGCATCATAATCATTTATAATAAGGCATAAGTTCCTTATTAAAAGTAAAAGCTGACTTGCATCCACTTAGATCTTACATTTCCTGTATCCCAAATGACTGACTCATGAAAAAGATAAGCAAGTTTAGTTTCATGAAGAAACTGATCACCAGATTTAAGGACGACACAAAGCTCTTGTTCTACATGGAAATGCAGATTTACTCAGTGTTTTTTAAGTTAGGCATTCAATCAACAGGACCAGTGCTTATTATCCATCAGGGAGCCCACAGGTTTGGAACTACATGTGAGGAAGGTAGACACACAAGACACACACACACACACACACACACACACACACACAATCACAGCCTGGTGAAACTTTTCATGAGCTTAACCAGATGAACAGGGGGTGTGGAAAACAGACTGCACTCCTGGTTGGTTGTTTGAGTGGAGTAGTGGCTACCAAAGTAACACATCTGACCCAGCACAGAAATTCTGTGGAGAAGATTCACCATGGCCTCAGTGGTGGCTGAGGCTTCCGGGATGTCAGGTATCAGAACCGCTGGGAAGGCCCCCAACTCCCAAGGTCCATGTTTTATTTCTCCCATATTCCTCACTCAGCACAACCTCTGAGGGTTAGAATGGCAAAGTACACTGCAGCGAGCCCAGAGGAGCTGTGCTGGCTCTACCTGCAAAGGTCCCAAGTGTAGAGCAGGTGTATGAAAATCGTAAGGGCCTTTGACAAGTAGGATCTCCTAGAGAAAATGCTCCCGTGCCATGCCTGCAGTGAACAGGCAGAGTCTCTGCACCCTCCTTGTCTTCTCTAGCTGGGCACCCTGTTTGAGAAAGCCCTGTAAACCTTTATTAGTCCAAGATAGCTGCAGCGATAGCCTATGGTGATTTAATTTTAATTTTTAATTTCCACTACGGGTGACTGTCTGTTGTCATGTGCATTGGCCTCTTAAATTTCTTTCATTGGAATTAACTGCATGTTTGTAGCCTCTGTCTTTGTCCCAGTTAAAGACCTTAATAAGGTTCTTTAAAAATGGACTTGGTGTCCTAGCGATGCAAAAGAGGACTTTACATATAAGTTAATTCGTTATTGCCTGTGCTGCAGACTTCCTTCTCCAATCTGTGTCTTTTGCTGTTTCTGATATAAACACCATCTGCATCCTTTCCTATCAGCTGTGAGGCTCCTCCAGTCTAGGCGGCTGTAACCACCTTAGGGTGCCTTCCTGGCTGACCAGCACCTTGCCGAGTATCTAAAAGGCATGCTGGAGACTTTTATACTTCATACTGGATCACAGACTCTTGGAACAGGAAGAATATGCTTAGGGGGTTCAGTGGTGGATCACCCCCAAAGGGGTTTGTCATCACCCTGTAGGGAATCACGGTAAGCTTGTGGGACAATTCCCAAAATAACACTCAGAGCCACTCTGGCCCTGGAAGGACACTTGCTATTTCTATCCATGCTGGTAGAGTTGAATCTGCAAGGCACTGGCTTCTCCTTCCCAGGTTCAAAGCCCAGTCTGGGCCCTCAGAGTGATAGCACCCTTAGCCTACAGGAAAAATGACCCCCTGAACTTTTCCAGGTTTACTATGGGCTGAGCAGTGGCTTGAGGAATCTTGAAGCCCTGAATCAAAATTTGGGCCCCTGTGATTTGTTTCTGATGGTACAGCTGCAGTCCCCAATCAACCAACCAAGCACTCACAAGGAGTTGCTGTGAAAGCATTTTTCTGATGTAATTAATCCCCCAATCAGTTGACTCTAAGAAAGGAAAACTGTCTTTGAGAATTTGGGTGGGTTTGGTGGTAGCCTCTAGAAATCTTTCAAAGAGGAGCCAGAAAAAGAGACAGACAGACAGACAGACAGACAGACAGACAGACAGACAGACACAAAAAGAGACAGAAAGAAGCAGAGAGAAAGAGGATGAAAGACAGGGAGGGAGGGAGGGAGGGAGCAGGGAAGGAGGGAGGGAGGGAGGGAACAGGGAAGGAGGGAGAGAGGGAGAGAGGGAGGGAGGGAGGGAGGGAGGGAGGGTGAGAGGCTCTTGAACCACAGCTTCTGCCCATCCTACTATCTGCACTGTTCTCTTCCTCATTACCACGTGATGGACTTCAGATTTCCCTGACCTACGCATGACTGCAGGAGTCAATTCCCCATAAAACGCCACTGCTTACACAGGTATCTGTGTGCCACAGCTCCTCGGTCCTTATTCCTGCATTCAGAAACCCCATGGGTCTGGATTTTAAATTGGGTGCCTGCTCAGTATAGCAGAGAGGAAGAACAGCAAAGAGAGAGGCGTGTGGCTAAGCATGCACTTTCCGTTGGCCTCCAGAGGCAGCGGGAGGAGGATGGACAGGCCTGCCTCGTACACATCTCCTGTGGGTTACAGAAGAGGCAGCCCCCAAGGGCCAGGGGAGGGCAGGCAGACCCTGCTCCAGTGGGACCACTGTACACCCTCTCCTCTGCACAGATATTTTGTTGTTTTTCAACCTGGGCTATGTCTCAACCCACTCAAACCTCTGGCTGACAGTCCCTCCCTGGCCTCTGCCAAACCACATCCCACGTCCCTCCAAATCTGATTTCATGCTCCAGTGTGCCGCGACCATCCCGAGGCTGGGCCCATCTGGCTGCGGCTTCTAGGCTCCAGACTTCCTAGAAACCCAACCACCTCTCTTGCGTGTCCTGCAGACAGGCGCTGGCATCCAGCGTATCTGCCACGTGTGCACCCCGGGCTGTAAATTTCCCTCTCTGAGTCTGGAAGCAGTTCCCACCTTTGGGGTTTAGGGATGGCACCTCCAGGCTGCAGATGCTGTGGCGTGGAAGGTCAGCCACCCAGGCTGTCACACCCCAGTATGTGGGAGGTCGGCTGGGTTGTGGTGTTAGAAGGACGGGTGCTTCCTCTTCAGCTGTGCTGTGGCCTCACACTTGGCGCCACAGTCGACCTTGTGTGCTTCGCCTCATGGGTCCTGTCCAGCCCCCCGCAGGTGATGGGACTTCGCCACCCGGAGCTGCTCAGGGCTGCTTCGAAACAGCAGCCACTGAGATCTTTTCAGAACAATGTGTCGCTCATCACTGCCATCGTCTACCTTCCACGAACTCAACATCGGTTCCATCAAATGACCACAGGACAACCTGGGCCTCCCCATTGAGCCAAGGTGAGCTGAGGATGACGTGGCCTTGTCCTCCTCAGCCCGCCCCTGGGGGGAGTCAGCAGGAAGCAAGGACCACTGGATCGTCGCTAAATGTCACGGCTTTGCCTGTAGAGTCTGGGACAAAGTCCTATCTCTAACCTGAGGTTTCCCTAACTTGGCCCCAGCAGCCTCCACTTTCCATGCCTTCTGTGGAGGCCCAGCACACTGGCCCCGTGTGGCCTGGACACTGAGGTTCTCCTTGCTTGCTGGCCCCTCCTCCTGTGCACAGAACATCTGGAGGGACCCCCTCCCTCAACAATCACCTTCCTGGTGAACTCCTTGTGTTTCAAGGAAGTCTTTTCTTGGGACCTGAAGGACAGGAAGGAAATGGGACAGGCTGCCTCTGGCTTTTACCTCGCAAGCCCTCTTTTTGCAGAAATTGCTCTCACCCACACAGGGCCAACTATCCTTTCATTTTGAGATGACAGAAACGTTTCAGACACTCATGGGATGGGTCAGGCGAGGGGGCCCAGAGGGAAAGGGAAGAGAGCTTGCAGGCAGGCAGGACTGGGTGAGCCGCCTGCCCCTCACCTATCCTGCTGCGTCACTGGGCACAAATGGTACCCTGAATAAGCCATGGGAGGGTCTCTGCTGAGATGGTGGGGATGGATTTCTGAACAAACTCTTGTGCTCACCTTAGGCAGGGACTAAGTCCCACAGACTGGGTTTTGGAAGTTGAAGTTTTATTTCACTCCTATAGGACTGTTTATTGTCTCTGATGAGGAGGAAAAACGTGTGACAGTGTGGCACAGACAGCTGACATCCTCTACTGAATAAAGTCGTATGCAATGCACACATGTAACCATCACACAGCACTCACACGTGGTCAGTGTGGGCTATCTAGACAGCCCTCTGTCCTGCAGGGCCAAACACCAAGTAGAACTCTCTCAGCCCCTTTCCCCATGAACGGCCTGGCTATCACACCCTCCCATCTTCCCAGGAGAACCCCAAGACCTCCAGAGGAAACTGCATGTGAGAGGCTTAAGCTTAAATGTCTGCCCCCACAGTTTCAGTCCCCTGAAAGCCCTGTACTTCCCTCTAGGATGCCATGGCGATTTTCAGGAAGCAGCAATCCCTTAGTCTCCAAAAGGTACATCTTGCTACTCACAACCTTCTGACACTGGGTGCATGGATGGCATGTCAGGCATCCAGGGCATGGCTCTCGGTCTTCCTGCTCTCCGAGGGGACAAAGGAGGCCTATTCCAACCAGGCAGAATGAACCAGACCTTTGGGAACAGGAGGGTAGAGAAAGAAGAGGAACCTAGACATGGGGCACATCTCTGAATAACTGCCCTTTGCTGTTCTCTCATCATCAAGTGCTAGTTACAGAGAGTGATGAAAACATATTTCACTCTACTCAGACCTCCTCTTCTGAGAAGGCTCACCTTGAACCATGTCCCCTAGAATGTGCAGTATGGTTTTATTGTCTCTGCTGGTAAACCACAGTATGTTTCTCAGGTGGCACCTTCACTACAAACCAGACAGGGCTTTCTTTGTCATTATATGCAGGGACTGTGCCCTCAACACTGTCACCCCACATCAGATCATCTGTCACTGGAAACAGAAATTGAATGAAAACAAATGTAGCTCTCTGTGTTTCCCAGACAGCGCCCATTTCAAGAGGAAGATGAACCAACACCAGCCCAGCCACAGTGTTTGGGGAGAGAGTTGAGACATTAAAGCAAACAAGTATCGAATATTCATTTTCCTTCTTCAGAATTTTACTACAGTACAGATGGTCCTTGACTTACAATGGTTGGACTTATGATTTTCCAATTCTATGATGGGGCAAAAGTGATCCTCATTCAGGAAAAGCCATATTTGGAGTTTTGATCTTTCCACAGGCTAGCAATGCCTTATTTTCTCATACAGTGCCATATTCTTGCTGGAGCCACACTCAGGCAAGCAAGAGGGGAAACAACTGCTGTTCTACAGGCACCGTGCTGATGAGTGAGGAGGCTTGGTAGCTACGTGTATTAAATGGATTTTCAACTTATGATATCTTCAGCATACAATAGGTTTACTGGGCTTAGCCTCATTGTAGTTGGGAAGCATTTCTGTTTAGATAAGTTTGAGCCTTGGAGCCAGAGGCTTTCTACGCCCTCAGAGTTATTGCTTGTGACTCTGAAGTTCCCTTCCAGAATCTTTCCTTTACCACTCCTGCCCTAGTTTGGTGTTATGACTTGTGTCTGCTTGTCCCCTGAAAGCCTTATGCAATCATGGGGTGGGCTTCTAGAGTTTGTGATTAACTCATTATCTGCTGGGACTCTGGATGTGAGTGCTACAGCCAGCCTGAGGTCAACAGTCTGAATGCAATATAAGGGATATAGGCTTGCTGTCTGTGGCCTTCGCTGCCTCTATTCCTGCCATTTTCCCCTCCGCTCTTTGCCGCCACCATGGCTCTGTGCCACATGCCACTCTGCCTTGGAGCCATCTGAGTGCGGAATGAAGCCTCCACTGTGAACTAAATAAACCTTTTTTCCTTCCCTTTGCGATGTTGTTTGTCCCAGCAATGATAGAAGCATAACTGACCACTACGCTTGGTTCTACCTCTAGGAATAGGTGAGCACAGAAGCTCAAAGATGGCTCTTCCTGTGATGCCATGGCCCAACAGAACTGCCCTCCACATTAGAGAACAGGCATGCAGAAAGACCAGCCAGAGACTGTGAAGAACGAGACCAAGACTGCACACCCTGTGTCTGCTCAAAGGACAGGAGCTGTGTTCAGGCAATAGCTGTTCTCAAGGTTGGAGTGCCAGGACAGTCAGGAAGCCATGAGAACTCAGAAGGTCAGTGTTACCTCAGAAGGGCTGGGAATGTGGTGGCTGAATCTGTCCCCCATGGGGAGAAGCCCAGGAGTAATTTCTCAGGTGAGTAGCACTACCAGTCACTTGAGCAGAAAAGATGCAGCTGCCCACCTTGAGCAGAAAGCCCACTGGGAACAGAAACGATGCCAACCCCGATTACCAAGGTTTACTGCCAACCACAAAAAGAGCCCGAGAAACTGCTGCATTTAAACAACAGAATGTAAATTCTGGGTGCCAATCCCTGGCCCACACAGCTTCCTACCCTGACACATGCTCCAGAAATAGCCTCATCTTGTGCTCTCGGGGCCTATGGAGACTGGAGCTCTGCTCCACACACCATGGAATTAGAGCAGATCCTCCCATATCTATTTTCTTAGTCACTAAGAAAACTTTCTTGGTCATTAAGGGAAGAAGAGAGGAGAAAAACAACCCCATCAGACAAGGGTGCCCTGGATATTTACCTTGTCTTACAAAGAAGTCTCAACATTTCCTACTACTCAGGAAAAGTAGCCTGTACTAAAGTCTGGTGAGGAGAGAGACACAGGGCTTCCCACATGGATGGCACTGAACTACTTAGGCAGCCAGTGGCCATGGCTGTTTCTTCCAGAGAAGACTGCCTCTTCTCCTGAGCCATCTGGTAAAAGTTTGGGACAAATTTTACCTCTGCAGCATAAATTCCCACAGAGCAGAGACCATGCAGACTGCCCCCAGGCCACAGTCTGGGGCCCAGCAGTCAGCATAGATGGTAGCTAAGAATGTTCAGTGTTGTCACATTGTGGTGGGAACTGGGGCCAAGCCTCCTTTTGGTTGCAGATCAGTCTTGTAGTTGACAGCTTGTATTAGGTCTGCGCTTAAATCGTAAGCTAAGTGTCTGTTAGCAACCACTTCCTCCCCAGCTCCAAGACCAGGTTTTTTTTTTCTTCTTTGCTCCCAGGATGCTAGAACCTATAAGCTGCATTGTGCTTTGCCAGCTGCTCCCTAGAAGACTCTGCGCAGACAGGGGCACTGGAGGGAGACCTCAAGGCTGCAGCAGTAAAAAGAGAGATGCCTAGCTTTGTTTGCTGTTCCTGTGAGCATCAGCACAGAAGCATTTCCTGTCCATCTCCCTTTCTCAGCGAGATGACTTCCTGTTCTTGTCAGCATCATCTCAGCACTGCATCTTCCCTACCGTGTGTTGCCTGGGATGCCCACCCAGAGAGCAGCTGGAGCCAGGCTCCAGTTTTGACAGCAACCTTCACTGACCGTCAGCGATGCATCCCATAAGGCCTTCTAGCTCAGGGGACCAGCGCTGGTGCCTGATGGGGTCTGGTTTCAGCACAATGGGAGCTTTCACTCCAGGCTTCCAAGGCTCAGTGATTCCAGCCTTTCTCACAGAGGAAACTGCTTTAGGGAGTTACTATCTCTGTGACATCTTTGAGTTCTTCTCATCATTTTTCTTTCCACCTAACAGCAATCACCTGAAATTCTGCCTACGGAAAGAGCCTGCATGATTTCTTCACAGGACCAACAAATGAAGCATTTTCCTGTCACCCAGGTGGTGACGCAAGGCCTGGAGTTAACACAAGACACTGAGACTCAGGTTCCCGTTGGCTCTGTTACTCCAGTGAGTCACAGTCTCCTTCAGGCTGCTCTGACTTTAGTAGAATCAAGAGATGGTTTCACATCAGAGATGGTGAATGCTGATCATGACAGCACACAGCCTGCAGAGGAGAAGTGCCTTGTGAGTACGATTTTAAGGCACTATCTGACTTCCCTCTGATGAGGCGTGTCCTCTCCTTTCACATCATGCACTCTGACTCCTGAATGGCTCCTGACCTCCTATTGCTCCCAAGGCTGTTTCTAGTTAGGAAACTCTTCCACTGCCAGCCAGGTACACTATGATCCTGATCAAAATCTGCAGTTTCCCAGGAGTTTGGAGACTGCCCCACTAGGTAGTGTAAGCACCAGGACATCTTCTACTCAGTCCCAGACATGGGGAAGCATGTAAGAAATGCTACTGTCTCTATCCTGATGGCTCTGAAAACAGATCCCCAAGAGGTATGGGAAGTACTTCATAGCTGTGTCCCTTGGGCTTAGGTTGGGTGCTGCTCGCTCCTCATCTGCAGTAGTAGCTGCTTTATGTAAGCTTTGCTGAATCAGAAGGATACTTCACCCTTGCACAGTGAGGCCTGGTTCAAAGATGCAGTAACAGATGTGGCCACTGGTGGAAGGACAATTGTAGCTTTCTGGAAAGTTAACAGGGCACCCTGCCACCACTGTGGATCCTTGAGATTGCTGGTCAGGATGCCCACCCAGCTCACTGAGGTCATAGCTCACGTGTCTGGAGGTGACACTTCATCCGAAAATCAAAACTAGCCCTTTTGGCACCTTGCCTCAGGCTTTTGCTTTACACTAGGCCAAAAGCTAGCTATAGACTGTCCCTGAGGGCACGGTCCCCACCTCTACTATTACTCTTGCTTTCTACCCACATATCCTCCTGACACTGAGAATTTTGAGCAAGAACATCCGTGGAGGTTCTTAGCATCTAAGAGAAAGTGCATGGGCTTAGCTATTCACAAAGCACAGCGGCCACCATGGCCATCTTCCAACCTCCTGCTCCTCCTTCTGCTCCTAGAATGTCCTAACTAGAAACAGTGCTAACGGACATTGGTCCTGGCCACTGGGGCCTTTTGCTTTTGTGGGATGCTGTCTGTAGCCAGTGATGGTCTGTCCTTTCTCAGTGACACTATCACTGGTGGGGACAACCATGCCTTTTCCTGCTTGCACCAAGGAAAAAAGTTAGTTCAGTAAGTGGCCTGGTGAACTAATGTGCA
The DNA here is from genome assembly GCA_004027025.1 of Myocastor coypus. Lineage (NCBI taxonomy): Eukaryota > Metazoa > Chordata > Mammalia > Rodentia > Myocastoridae > Myocastor > Myocastor coypus. Next base: position 155,085 of record PVJA010000563.1, on the reverse strand, counting down.
AAAACAACAGCGCCTTTGACTAATAGCCCTGGATGTATAGAACTGGGCCATTCTGAGATGTCCTGGAGACCTGGTGGGGGGTCCTGAGCTATGTGATACTTCACTGAACCACTTCCACAGAGTGGCTAAGAGGCTTCCATGTCTCTTCCAGTAAAGCCTTTTCTCTAACCCTCTAACCCTCTAACCCTCTAACCCAAAAATGGGTTGAGTAGGCTATTTCTGATGACCCCCACATGCACATCATATGAATTTATGGGTTATGCTACATGAGCTAAAGACACACAAGTAGTCTTTCAGTTTAGGTTGGGGAGATGGCTGTGATGATGATATTGAGATCCACAAGGCCTCAGGGCAGGTGATTTGGTGTCATGGACACCTGGGTTTATGGAAGACACGATGCTCTCAAGAGACTGTGGATTACCAGGCTAAGTCATGCAGTTCCACAACAGCTGTGACTGCATGGGGGTGCTTACATTTCTGCTCACAAAACAAGGATAGGGTAGGAGCCAAACATAAGACTTTTACATGGCTGCAGTGACCACAGTACATACATTAAACATTGCCAAACTGGACATCACAGGGCCTGGAAGACCAGGCCCCTCAATGGCAAGAGTTTCCAAAACTTTGGAAGGCCAACACAATCGAGGTCCAAGTACAGGAGCTGAACAGTGAACCTGTACATGGCACAGACGGCAACTCAGCCCTCTTCCCGTGCCTATGTCACATGGCTTCCCCTGCCTCCCTGGGGGGCAAGCTTCTGAAACAGTGGCAGTCATTGGGAAAATATGGTGGCTGCCACAGAATGGTAACCAAAACCTCTCAGGGTTCTCTATCTGGCTCTGCCTCTCACTCAATCCCCTGATCCCTTCTCCTGCCAAGAGGCAATGTCTTCTCCATCTAGGACACTTTGCCTGCCAGCCCGGCAGTCTCACCTCTGATGGCAACTGCCAGGGAAGCTCCAACATCCTGGTTGGAATCTAGTGTACATTCTCTCGGTGCCTTCAACTTTCCTCACAGACAGTGATCACAAGTTACAGTCATGTGACTGTGAGGCTACTGGCCAGGTGCTCCCAAGGGAGGGCCTGTGGCATTGCATTTCTGTGTGCCTGGTTCCTGGCTTTGTTGCAGGACAAGGGAGTTACACATACACACACACACACACACAGACACACACACACACACACACACACACACACACACACATCCCTCCCACACAGACATTAAATGACTAGATGGTGGTTGCCGGATATGGAGGATGAGCACTTGCTTCCTACGAGCAAGGGCTAAGCAGAACACAGGCAGGCCACTGTCCTTCTCTACCGCACCCTCTTTGAGGTCTCTGACACCAGAATGGAAACAGAACTACAACAATGGCCAGAGTCTGTCTTGACCCTTCACGCCACAGTAGGAGGGGACACAGAAGGTGGCCATGACATGAATTCAGATGGGTAATTTCCACGGGGGCAAGAGTACTCCACAATTTATGAACTTTCTAAGGCCAGTTATGAATACTGAGCTCACCTCCCTAGGCTTGTCCTTTTCTGTCTCCAGGTCTTTCATTAACAATGAGGTGGAGTACTTTGGGTACCAGGTCTGTTCCCACCCGGGTCTGGGGCCACCAAGCTGCCACCAGAGTTTCCTCACTAGAGCTATACATGTGCTTAATATGTCTAACATGGTTCCTGGACAAGGAACCACAGGAATACTCTGTATTCCAAACCACCCAAGGAGCTTTCTTTGCTTTTAGACTAGGACACGAGTATCAAAAGGCACTGAAAATGCTAGGAAAATCAAAATGTGACCTTCCCACTCACTTAGAAATGCGATCCAGCCAAGATTTTAATTACTTTGCAACAGAAGTCTTGCACCCTCTGTGGATCCACTCTTCTTATCGTATTCACACAAGCTGTGCATAAGACTTGGCAAATCATTTGGGACAGCAGGCCACCCTCTGCTTTTCCACAGGGTTGAGCTTCTGCTCTCTGAAGAGCTAACAAGAGTTTCGACGTCAACCAAAGTGCAAATTAAAAAACAACAACAGAGTAACTCTTAATCACCACAAACTGGTATTCTTGTTCACCGGCCTCTTCTCTCTGAGGGTCCTGGTAGCTCTGAAGGAGCAGCTGCAACCAACTCCTCTCTGCTGCTCTCCTCCTCCCCGCCTGCCTTCCCTCAGCAAGGCTCAGAGAAGTCAGAGCCTCGGGAACAGCAGCCCTCAGGCTGTTCTTCAGAGAGCCTCTCTCAGCCCCAACACGGAGTGCTACTGGAAAGACATAAACATAAACACTGCCATAAATATTAACTGTGCGTAAAGATCCCTGACAATTTGAGAAAAACAATTCTACTTTTGAGTGGTTGGGGTCTCACATATGTATTTTTCCAGATGTGAAATCTAGAGAAACGATGCTCTTTTTACTTTGATGTTATGGAACTGGTTCAGAAGTGGCCTCCAGGAGGAGTTCTGAGCCTTCCTTTATGCAATGCCTGTGCTCTGCCTGGCGTACTTCTCCCCATGCGTGCCTAGTGAGAGCCACTGCACCTCTCTTGGAGCACCTGCTTGTCCTGCTCAGGGCAGGGAAGGAGCTGGTTCCCAGTAGCAGAGAAGATACAAAGCCACACTGATGAGCTTCAAATTTCCACCAAGTGCCAGGAAAGGTAATTCTTAGAAGAAACCCCTCATTATTCTGTCCATAAGTAGGTACAAAATAATTTTATATTTAGCTACTTTGCTGGCAACAGAGAGAGGAGAGCAGAGCCTTCTGGGGACAGAAGGGACAACCTCTCAGGAGCTGTATCAAAGCTCATAATGGAGTCCCAAGCTAAAGTGCATGGCAGGGCTTCTTGCAGATAAGCAGGCTGAACTCACAGCCTTGAACGCCAGTTCAGTCAACTACCTTTCTGTCTGCCCCACTGTTCTAAACCTTATCACAGTTCTGCTGGGCTGCTGAGCTGTCACCTTGGAGATGACAACCTGGCCACTACCAACATAACCCCTCTAACTCCCATGCAGCACTCTAGCAGCTATCTCAAGTAGCATGTGTGAAGATTTATAATAGCGAGTTTTTCAACATGGAAATAATTCCATTAGGATAAAATTCAAACTGGTGTGCCCCAGGGTGACACTCCACGTAATGAATCATCATCAGCAAAAACAGCCTCAACAGAGATAAGTGAAACAGACAATAGCCAAGGAGTCTTCCTGTGTGTCTTCCAGCGTTTTGAGCATCTGTAAAGGAGACCGCATTCGAAAATGCTATGCTTGAAGTCTGCACACCTGGGTACCACGGTGCATGCCAGGCTTGCACTGTTACATACACTTCTTTGAGGAGATGAGGCTCACCTCCTCGTGGGCACAGAACACAAGTTGTAAGGAGCTCCAGTGGCAATGGAACTCTGTCCTCCATCTCACACAGCTCACTGAGGGGACACTGTCACCCAGAGAACCAAAGGGCACCCCCGAGCTCTATGGCTGGGAACTGCAGCTGTACAGTGGCTCAGTGGGGAGGACCTCCCGCTCGGTATGTGTGGCAGCCTGACCTGTACAAGCTTCTGCTTGCTTCTACCACACTGGGTACGCATGCCCCCTGAAGCTCTGAGGGTAGCTCAGAAACAGAGGCATTATTGTGTTGAACTTGCTCTCATTTGTATACAAACAAAAATTTGCACAAAATGTGAATTGAAGGACTGGCCAGATAGCTCGGCAGATTAAAGTGCCTACACTGATCCCCAGTGTAGTGTGTAGGTAGCATGTACCTATAATCCCAGCACTTGGAAGGCTGAAAACAGAAGAATCACTATGTGTCTGATCTATGTAGTAAGATCCTGTATTAAATACATTTTAAAAACTGTGAATTGAATCAAGTTGGGACCAGGCATTCTGTGGGTGTATCTTCAAAGTACTGGCACATTCTGGGCTGAGGATCCTAGATGTCAGTCTTTCGGAAGCCACGCTGACTTGGCTACTCTCTGTCACCCGCTTAAAGTAATCACAAGGATGAATCTGAATTCAATTCAGAAATAGCAAGATCTGATTGGGAACAGGTCCAAAGGTTCCCTAGTTACTTGTGGTTTAAAATAACTTTGGTATACTACATGTCTGTTGAATAAGAAAGATACAGAAGAGCATGGTAAAACTATTTAAAAGAGTTGTTTAAATTCCTTAGATTTTTGTACAGCTGACTACAGAAGTTTAAATTGAATAGCTCAGCGGATTAAAGCACCTGCAAGCAGGCACAGGGCTAGGAATTCGGTACTCTAGCCTGCATTGCCAGCCCCAAGCCAAGATGTGCTGAGACAGCAATTGATACTGGGCATGGTAGAGCATGCCTGCAATCCCAGCTCTTGGCAGGCTGTAAACAGGCAGATCACTAGGAGTCTGATCTAGTAGTGAGACCCTGAACGCCCTGCAGACCCTTCCCTAAAAACACCAAATACATAAATAAAATAAAATAAAATAAATTGATGGCTCATGCACGAGTTAGCCTTCCTGTTGCTGAGAAAAAAACAACAGACACTTGTACCGCCAGCAGAGGTTTAATTTGGCTTGGCTTCAGGCAATTCAGTCCAGGGCCAGCTAGCTTCTAGGAAGGAACATCCTGGTGGAAGTACATGATGCAGTAAAGCTGCTCACTTCATAGTGGCCGGAAGTGGGATGGGGGAAGAGAGTCGGGCAGAAGGGGTTGGGTCCGACAGAGCAGCCAGTCAAGCTCCCATGGGCCACCCAGAGACTCTCAGAAGTGTGCTTTCCTCTCCAATGTCTCTCAAGCCAATCAAGTTGACAATCAAGGGTGATCATCAGAGCTTGCCAACCTGAACTGTCAGAGGTGTTCAGCTTGCTCCTCCTTTGGCATGTGAGTAATAACATACTTTTACTCTTTTAAGTTACTCCAAGCCAATGAAGTTTCAGTGTTGCCATCCTCACTCTGCCACCTGTCTTACTCCAGAAAGAAGCTTCATGATTTGCTTAGAAATGACTTACCATTTGTTTTTCAGCTTTCCTTCACATGTTGTTCAGCTTTGGCTACCTGTAAGCTGGACAAAAGTGTCACTCACAAGTACACAAGAGGAGCACTACAGTCCTACTGCCAGAGTTTATTCTTTCTGTCACTTGGGCTATCATAGACCTAGAGGTCACCCAGCACCATAGCTTCATTTAGGGTGGGGAGACCCATACCTGTGGAGATAAAATGACTCATTTATGTCACAGTGGGCTGAAACCAGAGCTTGAAACTTAACTGTAATTACTTAAGGTGAGGACTGCAATAGAAGGATCTTTAGATGACAACACTTATCAGTACACGCCCAGTTGTTCTTGTCCAGTATTTGGGGAACACTTGCCATGCGCCATCTCTAGTACATGTCCTAAGGGGCAGGGACAGATTATCAGGCCAGTGAGAAAAAAAATTTATTCTCTAAGTCAGGAACAGTCTTTAGTGCTTGGACTCCTTTTAAATAAGTAATTTATAATTAACAACTATTCCCCCTGTTTCTATCTCTTAACCTGCAGTTTTATATTCTTGCTAGGAAGCATTCCTCCACCCCTGTCTGTAACCATGAGTGCAGACAGAAGCAAGTCTTTTTTGCAGCAATGAAAACAAGTCATTTTTTTTCATGCTAAACTATAATATTTAATTAGTGCAGCAATAATTTCCTCCTTACAGGGATAACTGCATCTTTAAGCATATTTCTGAGGTGGGCCGGCTCTGTGGTGCAGGTATGTTTTGAAAGATTGAGCCATGACTGTTACCCATTCATTTGTGACTTCACTCATTACTATAACTGCATCTTCTATGACACAAATGCTAAATTATACATTATGTATCTTTCCAAGCACAGCAGATCAATTTTTAAACAGAACAGTAGGAGCAGATCAAGTTACAAACTTAAAATGAACTACAGGGTGGATTCTATCACTTCATTTAATATTGATAGCAGCTCAATTTAAATTTCAAAAAAGCAAATATGTTTAATAAATTTACTGTGAGTGATTATACTTATATACAGCTACTATTTAAGTGTGTACATATAAATCTATAGATAGAATTATACACATTTCAATATATATATATATATATATGTATTTTTTTACATTTTCTCTTTAGTAAAACAAAGCAGCTTGGCTGTATGTAGACATGTGACAGTACATTAAATCCTGAGTAATTTAAGGGATTATCAGTAATCAACTGCAAATTCTACCTTTTTTAGCTGAAGATGTGATAGATTCTGTAATAAAAATGTGAACAAAACAATGTTTAAAAATATGCATCCAGTTTTGCACTTGTTTTGTGCTTACAGAAAAAGCTCAAGAATGCACAGCGGCCGCTGAGCTTTGGGAACACATCTTCCCATACTCAAGGCTATAAGATGTCCTATGTGTAGCAGCGTCACCTACATCCAGTTTGTCAGGCATGGAAGACTCTAGTCATGATTGGACCAACAATCTCTTTTGCAGAATATGAAATTCTGTGTAAACATCAGTGTATTAGTATTATATAAAAGTTATGATCCCAATGAGAAGGAAAAAAAGAAATTATTAAATGAAATAATTTTAAATGATTTTTTGGGAAATATAACCAGCCATATGGAAGAGATGTAAAAAAGAAAAGTCTATTTTGGTGAAGGAGGAAACCAGATGAAAGTCACTTAGGGGTGGTCTGGCGGGCCCCCCACTGTGGGGGTCCAGGTTGGCTTGGGATGGGGGTGCAGGCTGGCAGGCACTCTCCACCTTGCCCCTAGAGGAGCTCACTACATGCCAGGAAGAAGCATGTAGGAGTGGGGAGCACCCCACCATCGGGCACCGCCAGACTCAGGCACTGGGAAGAACGATGCGAGGTGTCCTGGCGGGCTGCTCCTGCCTCGGACCTGCTTCCCTGTGAAGGCACGCGTCGATGGCTTGTGGCCCAGCTCTATCCCGTCCCGTAGCTGCTGTAGTCAAAGACTCCTTTCTTGAAGAACGGTGAGAACTCACAGATGGTGTGTTTAGAGAGGGTGCGCCCCACTTTGCTGATGTGCAGGGGGGATGTTGCCGACTGCAGCATCACACTGAAAAAGTCCCTGAGGTATTTCTGAGGAGACAAGAGCGAGACATATGGTGAAGGTGTATTTCTGGGTAGAGCTGAGAACTGTGTGGAAACAACTGCTGCCCACTTGAATAGATGCATTTATTTCAAAAACAAGACAAGGCGGCGACATTAGAGGAAGCCCGGCTCCACAAGCAGGTCCTTGAGTACCTTAGCAATATCAGGCCAGTGGTGAGTGCAGAGCCGCATCCATCTCCACAGCAAAACTTCTTTGGCACAGGGCCCTAGTTCACAGCAAAGCCACCTATGTCTACCACAGGGGACTGGCCTCATAGCCAGTGTCATTAGGACCAGTCTGAAGAAGTCCTTTCTTCCCTCCTCAAATCACTCATAAAATAAAACGGCAATTTTTTTTTAAAACGGCAATTTTTAAAAAGGTAAAAGAAGGATGCCCATTTGTGTAATACCAAACATGCCAATTATTGGCATCTTTAAAAGTGTACAGTCAGGATCTGCTCTCAATCCATCATAGAAAACAAAGGAAAGGAAATACGGGGAGAGGGAGACTCAGTTCCACATACTGAGAGAGATCATTTTGAAAATCCTACAATCATGGGGGAGGTTTTCCCAAGGTGAACTGCATTGGACCCTTCTGCCTCTCCTCTCCTCCCCACAGATACCTGTCACAAGGGCATCCACGACCCTTTTGTGGCACCAGGAAGCAAAGAGTGTCCAAGGCTTGGCTCTGAAGGGTGTGTGTGTGTGCGTGTGTGTGTGTGTGTGTGTGTGTGTGTCTGAAGCCCTAGCTGCTGGAAGTACACAGTAAATTAAGGGGTCACATGAGTCTACCAAGCATATTTTAGGTTATGACAATCACATCTGTAACAGAAAACGGAGTGCAGGAAAGGGGCAGACCGAAGCCTTATTACTATTTACATTCACTTTAAAACTATTAACCATTCTGGTATCAACTCGGAAATTAAACTTTAATTCTGGATTATGCCTAACAAAACTATTTTGCTCAACAAACATGGGTTAATGGTGCTGCTCCCTACTCAGGGTGATTCCACCCACAGGGGCGGGATGGCTCAGTGGTCTAAAGCGCCTGATTGGGAAAGCTTGGGCGGCTTCAGGGACCGCGGTTCGATCCCTGGCACCACATGCTGCGCCAGCTCTGCCCTTGGGGCAGGCTGAGCCAGCCACAAAAATGAGTGAATAAACAAAGGTTCTGAAACAAGAAAAAATAAACAAACAAACAAACAAACAAATAAATAAGTAATTCTTTTAAAAAAAGAAAGAAAGAAAGAAAGAAAGAAAGAAAGAAAGAAAGAAAGAAAGAAAATGAAGCAGAGCCTGGAGACCTTTGACTGCACTGCATGGGTGAAAGGCAAGTCCAGCAAGGGGAGGCCGCGGGTGCTGACATTCTTCAATGTATTTATGGTGTAGCCCGTGGGACAAGGAATGATCTGGTTTTGAATATCAACAATGTTCAGCTTAGAAGTTTTCCTAGTGTAGTAGAATCAGCTACTTCTACCCAGTAACACCTTGAAATATCCTCCTGAACAGTCATTTGGTGAAAGCTGGACTGCTACTTTCCTAAAAAAGATTACTACTAAAAACATTTGTGCAATTTACGGTTTCTCTGGCACTAATATAAGTGAAACAGATGCACAATAAACACATTATTTTTTTTAGTGCCATGTGCATGACAGACAAGTGCTGCTACTGCTCAGCTATAGTCTTAGGCCTTAAATGGGCCTTCAACTGCACACACTCTAAATGTACAATCTGATGAGTACGAGACCATGTGGAACCACCATCAACTCCAGATGACACATATTTGCATTACTCTAGAAGTTTCCTAAGGCACCTCATTTTACACAGAGCTGTGTAGAAAGAGGGGTGCTCTGCATAGGCGCTATCTCTAAAGCTCCCGGGGGTGCCTCCTTCAGGTACCCCGCAGGTGGCATTAGTGTACAGGCTACTGTTTCCAACAAACTCGCCTTGAGACAAATGATGCCCGGAGATGAACTCAGAGGCGATTTCAATCTAGGAACAGATCTTGCATCAACATTTGTCTTAGCTAGTTCACAAAGTAAGGACCTTTAAAAGGGTCAATAAAGCCTGAAAGGTATAATGAGAAATTAAAAATATAAATAAAGGGGGAGTGAGTACTGGAGACACCTTCCCTGCCTAAGCACAGCCATTAACAGAGAACTATAAATCAGCTGTAGCAAAGCTTTCTTCTTTAAAGGAATTCATTAGCAGGCCTCGATGAAACCCAGATAGAAAGATCTGATTTGGCCACTTTTAAACACTGTTTAAATGTTTAAAACTGTTGTGAACCAGTCTCTGCCTAGCAAGAGTATCAAGAAGCTTGGTTTTCTTTCCCGACACTGCCTCCTTAGGGTGAAGAACACACCTGGCTGGGAAGGATTCTCTATAGGGGCCTCATGGTGCTGCCAGTCTATAAGACAGTGTGGCCTTTGGAGCTGTATCCAAAGCCACACATTCAGAGCAGGCAGAGCAGATTCTGGTGAATGGTACAATCAAGGGACTGGGCTAGGGCTGAGGCAGAAGAGGCTGCCAGGGTAGTTAGGATAGTGACTCATACTTCTTTAGTGTCCCCACTATTCCTGGCACACTAGGGAAGGTGCTAAGAAAACCTAATGGTTAATCGCTTTAGGATGAAATAAATGCTCAGCAAGCAGTATGCTTCACAGAGGGAAAGGGATTTTCACACAAAGGACATACCTATGTGATCAAGGCAGGGTGATAGCCGCCTGCCCTGCATCTGTAACCCTTCCCCTCGAGGTCACCTCAGAGACTTCAACCTGAAGCAGTTGCTGCTTTGAGTCTGGCTTCCACTCTGTAACGCCATGTGTGTGAGACTCTTCCACACTGTGTGTAGCTGGGCCTTGCCCAGCAGCCCCTCCCCCATGTAGCTGCATGTACCACCTGACCACTTGATGGGGGGCCATATACATGAGCATGACTGCTTCGACTTCTCATGGATGTCTGGTGAGGCAAACTGACTGCTACCCTTCTAATAATGAAGCTCTGTCTGCCTTCGGATTTGAGGCTCAATCTAAGATCAGCCAATGGCTCTTGGCTAGCATACATATTTGAAACGTGCATATAAAATATTTAGCACACATATTTAATCAATCACTTTTTGCCACTTTCATTTACAATGCTTCCCACAGCATCGGCAGCTGAAGGGGGAACTCAAAAGTTTGCGGGTCACCACTCACTACTCTTGTGCATCCAAACACGAAGCTTTCCCCACCACCCCTGCATGGGAAAAATAAGTCCAGGAACCAGGCTGTATCCCCAGGGCAGCACATTTTATAGATGGAAACTGCAAAAATGAAAGGACATTAGTCATTTAAGTGACTTAACAGAGTCAGAAGGATGAGCAGGAAAAGGATTTGTAAAATCCAATACCCAATAGCTGTGTCTGACTTTCGCTGAAAATCTTCTCCAGTATAAAAAGAAAAAGAACAGGCATATTTAAATCTCTGTGGCCTTCAGGGACCATAGAAATTCTGCCATTTCTGCCTCCAACCCCCGGTAGTCAGGTGGCAGGTGTGACACCTGCATCTCTCTTTGCCTCGTGAGGCACTGGCTCAGCAGTGCACTCTGGATCCACTCACCCTTGGGGCTGCGGGAATAAGGCCAGGTCAGGCCAAATCCTTCTAGCAAGACATCAAGACAGGAAACAGCACAGACAGCATCATCAGCGGGGTCTGGGACATCGTCCAAGAGCAAGTGATCCAGGCAAGGGAAGAAGACCAGAGAAAGGAAACAGAGAGGAAAGGGGATGTCTAAGGAAGGACTGGGCCAGGAAGAAGAAAAAAGGTGGGGGCATGACGGGGAGACCATGACAATGAGAGAGATGTGTGCCCACAGCTTGTTTACAAGCTGGCAAACAGGACTTAAGACCAGTGAGAAATGCATTGGACATGTTTATATGGGTTATTTACTTTTTATTTACCTGGACCAACACTGAATTATAAATCTGGTGTTTTCTTATCAAACCTTTCAGAAAATCAAATTTAGATAGCTAATCTTTAAGGCATACTCAGTACCAACATGGAATACCTTCCTGTCAGGAAATGTCTTTCTTGGACTGGCTTTAGGCAGACATACTATTTGGGAAATTCACCTACTCAGGGACAGTATAGAGTGGAGCAGGGCATTTAAAAAATGCCCCCCAAGACAAATGAAGCCAAAGTGCTACAGAAGACCAAGAGCTTCAGAGGCACAGGGCAAACAAAACAGGCAGCAGGAGAGAGGTGTGACTGTCAGAGACACTCACTGGGGCTCCCAACCTGTTCTTCCCAAAGCAGCTGTTTCTTCCTTAAACCCTGCCCTTGGGCTGGCCAGATAGCTTAGCAGACTAAAGCGCCTGCTCAGGCAGAGAGCAGCAGCTGGGGTTCGATCCTGGCATGGCATGCTGTTCCCATTGCTAGGGTGTGCTGAGACTGCGATTGAAACTGGGCGTCGTGGTGTATGCCTGTAATCTCAGTGCTTGGGAGACTGAAAACAGGAGAATTAGTAAGTCCAATCTGTGTAGTGAGACCCTGTACTAAACATATAAAATAATAATAATAATAATAATAATAATAATAATAATAATAATAATAATGCCTGTCCTTGCAGGATTCCAAGTGGTTCCTCAGGAAGTGTACACACACACACACATACACACACACACACTCATGCTTGTCTTGGGGCACCCATGGTGAGCCCACTCTAGAGAAGTTTTAAAGGTATATCTTATTTAATGCCCACAGCAAGTGAGTGAAGATGGGACTGTTGTTACGTCTATCTTATCAATGGTGGAATCGGTGCAGAAGCCTGAGCTGTACCCAAGGGTCAGGGGGTGTACAAGCACCAGAGCCCAGACCCAAAGTCATAGCTCCCAGCTCTGAGCATCACAGTGCTATGCACACAGCCTGAGCAAAGGGCACCATCCTCACCAGGACAGGCTGAGGCCTCTATCCTGGGCATCCTGGCTTCTGTGCCACCTAAGCAGCCACTCCCAGGGCTGAGCTTGCTGCTATGGTGACCAGCCTGCCAGCAACTCTAAGATTCATGTTCCACAGGAGCCTGGGGAAGTGAGAGCCTCCAGTCCTCCACAGAGGCCCATGGAGTTCCACTAAAGCCCATTACATTTCAGCTGTGTTGGGGAACACTGGCCTCTTCCTTTCCCAAAGGGCACCCAAATCTCCTGTGGAAGAAATATTCTGGCAACTGGTTCTGTGGCTGATCTAGCACAGAAAGCTAGGTCCTGTGATTTTTTTTTCCCATGATGCCACAGGATGGACACATCACAGCCAGAGCTAATGGAGCAGCCATAGGAGTCTAGTGGAATAAAGGGTGCTCCAGATTGTGTAGCTACTACCACAGAGCATTTTCAAGAGGGAGCTGGGGCTAGGACAGTCTGGGAGCTGTAAGATAGTCTCTGGCGTCTGTCCATTCCAATGCTGGGGGCTGACGAGTCCATTTGCTACAATGGGCATAATGGGCATAGTCATTTTGTACTCTCTCCAACATAATTTATGGACAACAGTCCTCAGGAAATGGGGTGGAACACACTAGTGGGGACCAGAAGAAATCTCTGGAAAAGACCATGGCCAAACTCCTCTGGACTGCTGTTGTTATGTCAGGACAACTCGCCATAGAAGTCCTCTTGCATGAATGGACTGATTTTGGAGGTTTTGGAGAGTAATGCTTCAGACTGGACAGGATATCTTTCTGGCACAGCCCCGGCACATATTAGGCTGGAAGGTTCCCTCCCAACTCCTCATCCACATGAGGTGTTTAAAATCCAACACCATCTGAAAACATAACTAAACATTATTAATCTTTCTAACCAAAACACAGGCCAATATGGTCTATTGGCTGTGTTAATGAGTTCTGAAAGGCAAAATACACTCCCTCAGGGCAATTCAACAAAAATTCAGTCTATTTTCATTTTTTTTTTCTCAGATGCAGCATGTTAACTAAGACTTCTGAGCCAAAATTCCAAAACACTATGTTGCTACTTGCTACTTTACATTAAATATTCCTGATAAAGGTTTTATGATAAAGTTGCTGTCGGATCTCTGGCTGAAAAGTACCCTTTGAAGTTAATGGAACAACTGGACAAAATATGGTCTTTTAGTCACCTCTGCTGGGTAGTTTTCCTCTTTGACTCTAGATTCTGGAAGAAATTCTAGTGTAAGTACTAACCATGGGCTCTCCAGTTCACCCTGGCAAAAACCTCTCTGGAATAAGCAGGGAATTCCACAGTGTGGCTCCTTCTACCTTATAACTCTTGAAAAAACAGAAGGTTTGAGCCTAGAGGAGGAGAGGAGCCTGATTCTAGCAAACAGCGTGGACAGGGAAGCAGAATCAGAAAGTGCCGAGATCTGGGTGGGGAAGTACAGAGCTGGAAGCAGAACAGGGAGGCCTTAAATCTGGCTTTGGGCCTGTGGGTGCTTTGTATGACCCTGCTCCTGCACAACACTACAGGTCACACTTAGCAGGAGGATGACACATCTGAGTGTCTGTTACGGTTTTTGTCTAGGTGTCCCCCAAAGTCTCTCATGCAGTCACAGGGCGGCTTGACTGATTATTGTGGAAGTGGGTGCCACCCCCACCCTGGGGCAGGTACTTTGCATTGTATTACAATGTGAGGAGGGGAGAGAGGCTTGCTAGCTGCCTGAGCTGCTGCCACTCCCTTTGCTCTTGCTGCTTTTCCACCATCACGAATGCTGCTCTGTGCCAAGTGTTACTCTGCCTTGGAGTGAGCTGGGCATGGATTAGAACCTCTACTGTGCACTAAATTAAATAAACTGCTCCTTCCTTCATTTAGGGTGTTGGATATTTTGTCCCACATGAAGAGAACAGCAGAGCCAGTGTCCTTTGTTTGCAGATGAGGAAACAGATTTCCAAGGAGCAGTGACCTAGCCAAGGTCAGTGGCCTTGAGAGGCAGAGGTGTAGCCTAAGATCATTCCTGAGGCCCAAGTCCCTACGCCTGAAGCAGAGTGGCTGTCAATACCATGCTTGGAGAGGCTCTCAGTTTGCCTTGAATCACAACCACCCAGCCTGTATGTGTGTGAGAGAACAAGGACCTGCACAAGTGTGGGAACGACCTCAGCCTCTTTATTGCCTGGGTCCCCCCCACCCCCTTGACTTTAATTAGCAGGGAAGCGAGTCGTGGCCATTTCATGTTATGAAAAAGTTTCTGTTTTAATAAGCCTGTAACTTTAACTGCAGCCCTGTGCTCCTTTCATATGGAGCATTCCCAGCCACCTCACTGTTGTGGAACCTGCTGCATTTTACAAAAATTTAACATAAATCTATAATTTAATTTAAATGAATAGAAATTATTATAATTGAAATGTTCTTTAAAAATGTAATGAGACCTCATCTGCCTCACCATTGTGACATATTAACAGAGAAGAGAGTTTCTCATTCCCAGAAGTCATTAGACATAGTGGCAGCTTCAAGACAAATACCAGTTGAGTAAGACCTGGAGGTTTCATTTACCTGACAGCACTCAGAAAGTTCACCACTGACTGATGAGCTCTGAAGACAGATTGGTCCTGAATGAAGATGCCCTGAGAGGCTTCCAGCCCTGAGAGGGGTTGAGTCACCACTGGCTACGTGTTGTGGCATTGTGCATCGATCTAGTAGGCTCTGTGGGACACCCACCTCCAGTCCAGTCTCCCAGTCCTAAACTCACAAATTCTAGTCTGAGCCCCTCTTGCAGGCTTTACTGAAATACTAAAAATGGGTGGCACTGGATCAGTTATGCAGGGCTCACTTCTCAAAAGTGCCCCCTCCTGACTCTGGTGAAGTTAGGATAGTTTAATTCATGTGATTCAGGCATCCTGAACAGTAACTGTCCAGCTACTCTTCCTGAAGCAGAGTGCCAGGCCTTAAATGAAACACATGCATGACCTCTCATCACAAAGCTCATGGGCCAGCTGTGCATCTCTTCATTCAGGATCCTTCCACGCTATTGCTGTGGGTGTTTTGCTTCCATCACTGAAATCTTATCATTTAAGGACCAGCTCAAGGTTTGTCTTTTATTGACTCCTCTCTCTGAGGGCATGCACGCACCCAACCAACTGCTGAATCAGGGCTTTCTACATGACTGAGCTGAGTGAGGTGCTAATGATTCAACAGTGAATAAGACCTAATTTGTTCTAGGTAAGTTCCACGCCTCTAAGAGGGATGGAGTGGAAAAGCGAGAAAATAGAGCTTGAAAAGAACAGGAGGAAGATGTTTATGGAGTAAACTGGAAAGACATCTACCAGTCCTGGGAACTGGCAAATGTATTTCAAACCAGAAGAGCAAGAATCAAGCAGGCAGACATCAGAGTGTAGATGGCAGCCATGACCTGGGTGGAGAACATCTTCAAAGTCTGGAGATGGGAAGTGGAGCTCTGGGTGCTCAGGAACAACATGGACATGGCACTGCTCTGTGGTCGGTGCTCTGCCAGTCCTCATGCGGAGGCCCCAGGCACTGTGTTCTGGCTCTCTCCTTGACACAGGCAGCCCATCCAGGCCTTCAGTGAGCCTTTGTTGGCTGCCAGTTCACAGCTACTTCTCCTCCAACCACCTTTCCATGGACACCCTGAGCCAACAAGCAACTCCATTTGAAACTGCAAGATGATTCTTTCCATGGGTTTCTTGCAGAACTAAGTTAAGCATGCTAGGGCCAGTCTGATAGCTCAATGGACTAAAGCACCTGCTTAGGCAGAGCCCAGTGGCCAGGGTTCCATATCCAGTGTGTGGTGCCAGCCCTGGCTGTGGGGTGCACTAAGATGGAGATTGAGACTGGGCGTGGTGACACGCACATGTAATCCCAGCTCTTGGGAGGCTGAACACAGGAAGTCCAATCTATGTAATGAGACCCTGTAGACCCAGTAGACCCTGTCCTAAATACATAAACAAAAAAAAAAAAGAAATTTAACTTCCACATACTTTTCCTGTTTTTATGGGTCCACACTGTGGCCAAGCAAGGTTTTTCTATGCAAGATAGAATCACCTATGTGGTATGTCATACACTAGGAAACAAAGATGAACACTGTTATGTAAATCTTTAGATACTGCGGTTTGAATATGTGTTGGGAGCCACAGGAAGCCAGGAGATTGATCAAGTGTGTGTAGGTGGGACTAGGCCTCAGTGTCTACAGCAAACAAGCTACCGCAGTGCTGAGAAAAACATCCTGTCTGGTTCAGGCCAGCTATTAGTTGCTAGGCAACCTTGTATCATGTGATACAAACTTTGTAAAAGTATAAATAAAAGATCCTTTTTGTGTGAGTTGAGTTAGTCTTGCCCATCAGGCAGACTAGCAACCACCTAGCCCAGCTTTTTTTTTTTTTTTTTTTTTTTTTTTAGACAGGGTCTCACTATGCAGTTCAGGCTGGCCTTGAGCTCACTTTTGTAGCCCAGGCTGGTCTCGAACTCACAGCAATCCTCCTGCCTGCCTCAGCCTCCTGAGTGCTGGGATTACAGGAGTGCACCACCACACTCGGCTAAAGAGTCTTTTTTTTTTTTTTTGTCTTTTTGAGATTTTGAGACAGGGTCTTGATGCACAGTTCAGGCTGGCCTTGAGCTCACTTTGCTAGCCCAGCGTGGTCTCGAACTCACATTGATCCTCCTGTCTCAACTTCCTAAGTGCTGGGATTACAAGCGTGAGCCACCATGCCTGGTTTAGCCCAGCTTTTTGTTTTCTTGTCTGTCTTTCTCATTCTTACCACCATGTCTCCCCAGGGTAGAACCATTCACAATAAGACCAACAGATCCTTACAACTATGAAATATACCCCAGATTCTTGTACTGAGAACTTGATCTCTAACACATGCATGTTAAGAAGTGAAATCTAGGCCAAAAAGATGGCTGGATCATGAGGGTGTGACCTAACCAACCTAATCCATTCTTGACTTCAAGATGAATGGGTTGTCAGGCGGTGGGGTCCAGCTGCAAGACACAGGTAGCTGGGGTGCCCCTCTGAAGGCACATCTCATCCCTAGTGCCTTCCTCACTCAGTTCTTTTGCTGTTTCCTGGTTGCCATAGTGAGCATCTCTCTCCTCCCATCAGAGTCTTTCATCATGATGTTCTCACTCACCTCAAACCCTCAACAGTAGAACTAGATGACCATGGGCTATAACCACTGAAACTGAGCCAAAATAAACCTCTCCATCTCTAAGTTGCTACTCTCAGGCATTTTTGTCAGAGGGATGGAAAGGTGACACATTCTAAAGCACAAGAGCAAATTCCTGCCCAACCCACCCCATTTACCTGCAATACACAGCCCCAGGATTCAGTGGCCAGCACGTGTCATACCCAGTCCAGGTGGCCCTCTCAGTTTCACTCTCTGTTCAATGATGCCATACACCAGAGCTCCTCTCTCCTTCAGAGTGCAGCCAGCTCAACTTATGCAGCTGACCCATGGAACCTTCTTAGGCTGAGATCCCTTAGGGATGGGTAGCTGCCAAGAACAGAGTCCCCATTGTGCAGAAGGTGGTATCACAGGCCCTTGGGTTCAGGTTTGGCATTAACGCTAGCCAGCGCACAGACACTGGAGAACAGGCAGTGAGTCTGCTTGGTCTCACAGATCACACTGTAGGCTGAGTGAAACAGCACTGCTCACAAACAGTGTGCAAACAGCTGGCAGGGTGGACCATCTATCAGCTTTTGGTAGCTGTATAACATACTACTAAAACTTTGTAGCTTAAAATAATATTCATAAGTATGTAGGTCAGTAGTCAGGAATTGTGTATAGTGTAGGTGGCACTGGCTGTGTTCATCTCTGCTGTGAAGAACTTCTCTCAAATTCGAGTTGTTGGCCAGATGCAGCTCTTTGCAACAGCAGCACAGAGATCCTACTTGAGGTCCCCTTGCAGGCTGTCCAGCTAGGAGCTGTTCCAGCTCCTAAATACTACCCATATTCTGGGGCCTGGCAATCACAGACGCCCTCATGCTTTGATCTTCTATACTTTCTTCTACTACATGCTAAAGAACACTAATCATAAAGGTCTTTTAGATAAGATGTGCAGGAGTAAGCTCACTTTGCCTTACTACAGCCTGTGACCAGAGGAGCTGGATCTCGTATCACACTCATAGGTTCTATGTGCACCCAGGGACAAGGTCACTGGAGTGATCCTCAGGTCTCTCTCATGCACAGAACTACAGTTTGTCTAATGCTAGTCCAAGCTGTAATTCAGGATAGAAGGCACATGGCCAAAAGGGGCCTCAACAGAATCGATAATGACTGTAAGAGAAGCCACCCAGATGGAATCCATGCAGGTGCAGCCAGCTACTCAGCAGCATGGTCTGGGCTCTGAGGCTAAGTGTCTGTCCTGCCTCCCACTCATACCCATAAGCTGTGTGCCTCGTGGGTTGTCTGAGATGCCCTGCAGCAGCCAGCAGCCTTGGACATGTCCCTCACATCTAACTGGCCACTAAACACATAAAATGTGACCAATGTAACTGAGAGATGCACTTTTAAAGTGTCTATCTTAATGAAAAATTAACATATCCAAGTGGAATCTGGATGCTTTTACAGGGTGACTTTACTCAAGAGCACAACTTTGAACTTGGGGGCTACCATACCTATATCTTCTAATGATGACTGTAGGGTCCAGAGAGTACACTAATACTTCTGCTTTTAAACATGTTTAAATTTAATTTTAAATGATTAATGCTTCCACTTATTAAAAAGTTTAATATATACTCACAAGTTGAAAGCGAACTCTGTGTGTCTGCATGCACATGCATATATGTGTGTATTCCTACAGTGAAGTCTCCCATTCAACTCAGCCCTGCCACCCTGAATTTCTTCTAGTATGCCACAGATTTTATTATTAGTTCCTGTGTATTTCCAGAGCATTTTATATCATCAAGTACAAATAAAGCTGCTCCACTTCAATTTATACAAGCAGAGACACAATCTTTTGTCCTTTTCTTTGTTCACTTAACAGTTTCTACGACTATCCTTCCCAAGTAGAACACTTCTCACTCTCAAATTGAAGCTAGTTCTAGCACACTACTACTGAATATGGAGGCTGTTCCATTCTTTTGCAGTAGCTGAAGAAGTATTTAAATGACACAATGGCAAGGAGTTTTCAATAATTCTTCACAGGATACATTCAAGTACTTAACATGGAATCCGCCACATAAGAGGTACTCAACAAAAATTATTGAATAAAAGAATATTACAAATAACATTATAATAAACATATTTTGGCAACTATATACAAGTATCTGTAAATTCTTAGAACAGAGTTTAAGAGGTGAAGGGTATGTGCATTATCTTCACTTCTGATGGATAAGGCCAAACTGTCCACCACAGGCCTTACACCAATTTATCGTCTCTCTACCTTTCTCCAATGATGCTGCAGAGGAGACATTGTTTCTGTCTTACTAGAGGCTCAAGAGTCTGAAAAATCCTTGAAGGTCACATAGTCCTTTCTCCTGTCCTCATAAAATCAGCCATGTGGTGCTGAGGAATCTTAACTGTGAAAGGCAGAATGAGAAAACTTCTTTGGCTTTTATTGACATGGCCAGATATATATTAATGCTCTAGTGTACACATGCCATTCACTCCCAACACTTCTAGTATTTCTTTTAGTATACTTTTGTATCAGGAGGGCCTTCTTTTCCACTACCTACTTTCACTTTCCCAGCTTTTAAAGTAAATAGTTGCAGTAATCATCACATGAAATATGGCATTTACTTCTTGATGTTACAGAGAGGTCTGAGAGTTTACAGTTAAAATTCATCAGGGTGAAAATGTTAGTCTGTGATTACAGAATCAGAACTATTCATTATAGCTATTCAGAGAATCTTCTTTATGAGTTTAATGACATAAGCATATTGTATTGAATTATTATGGTACTGTATCAATTGGTTTCATAAATTTAATATACTCAGTCTGGCTCACACATTCTAATAAAATCCAGCAAGCTTTAAAAATTTTACAAGGGATATGTGTTTAAAGCCCATGTGATATTCAATTTTTACAGGCTGACGCCCTTGCTTTGGGTATTAAACAGTTTCAACGATCATGAAGACCTGGTCTGGAGGAAGATGTAGGTTTCTGGCAAAATCCTCCAAACAGCTACAGCCAAAAGACCCGCACCTGCCTGGAGAGTGAAGCTGACTGATAAAGCTGCCCTGTCTGCTCGGCTCACAGAGCCAGGAGCAAAGGCATGTGGACCTGTGGGGATGATGTGGCAGCTTCCAGGACACCGTGAAGGAGCCACCTTCTACATCATAGTGGGAAGACTGGCCAATGTAAACAGAAATCCTACTCTAAACATAGGATTGAGAAAATAATTATATATATCACAGTACTTTATTCATTAAAGATTACTTGTTGGGCAATGGATGCATGAGTTGTGCTGCCTTAGGTAATGTTAAGAAGTCCTCAGAAACAGTAAGAAGCAGGGCTTTATTTGCTCAGGACCTGGGCATCTAGAAAAATCTCATATATTTACATCTTTGTCCTGATGGGAGAGAAGGTTATTAAGTTCCGCTGGAGCAGAAAAGTCAATTAATCTTAATTTGTGCTTCAAAGCCAAACTTTAGAAATTCATAAAATGGTCCTGTCCATCTCTTAAGATTGGAGAAGCTGTTACACATGACAGATGAAGAAGCTTGCTGACTTGGCAGAAGTCACCATACCTGCTCTCTTGGACACAGGAGTCTGGCACTATTATGATGGCATGCTAACCCAGAACTTAGGTACACGTCAGACTTGGAACCTTCAACACTAGTGACACATGCTGAAAGTAAAGTCATGCAAGTGAAGAAGGACTGGCAACATGTGTACAGAAAAGCTTTCTAAATCAAAGAAATATCTCTGCACTTGGAGGATCTTGGGAAATGCTTTGGGGCCTTTAATCTAAAACATATGGGCTAATATGGTACAAGTTGACCACCAGTTTTTGTTACGAGGAAACTGCCCTTCAAAGAAAGGAAAGGTAAGATACGTTGGTTAAGCTATTATTTGAACCCGCCCATATTTTTTTCAAATAAGAAACTCTGAATAAATTCAATTTTGTGAACTGGAAGGTAAGCACTGTAAATGGAAATGGAGAGGGGAACACACACCAACATGTATGACTACTCCGGACTCTGGAGCTAAGAAGAGCAGAACCAACATTCCTGTTCTCACAGTATTTAATTAAAGAGCGCCGAAACCAAAGCCCTAAGATCCTCTGGGCTGTGATTCCAGCTGGCTAAACAATCCATAGAGAAAAACCCAATCGTTTTTATTTTCTACCATTTTCAACTTTGATTAGCAAGTACTTTCTTGATTCCAACATCAGTTTCTTAATTTTACTCATAAATAATATCAAACAGGTGATCTCAATTAGAAAACAGATTAGGCAAAGTCTTAATTTAAAAAATTTGGTTGCCTGCAATGAAAATTATATATGCAAATGTAAATGCATTGCAGGGAATTGCTGGGAACAGAAATAAGTATTTAAAAATGGATGGGAACTTCACATAGGCAAACAATAAAGGTAAAAAGTTGTGTAGGACTGGAACAAACTGATGTTCTCAGCCACTTTTCCCCCTCCATGTATTATCTCAAAGGCTACAGCATACACTGTGATTCACTAACACTGTGAAACATAAGTGGCACATGGAGAGGAACAAAGGACTATCAGGGGAAAAACAGCCTGCTGCATTCTAAGATGTAGTCTACAAAAGCAACAAAAGACAGTAAGAGGCTCACCAGCAAAGGCCATGGTGAGTCCCTTTTATCTGAGAAAAGCATACTTTATTTGGCAAACAAATCTAAATAAATGGAGTTAGGGGAGCTGAAGCATCTGCAAGGAAGTCTCATGCAAATTGGACAGGGCTTCGCAAAAGAGGAAGCACGATTCCCAAATGTTGATATACATAGTGAGCAGAGAATTTAGCAGAGATAGGACAAAGACTGTGGCTCTTTAAATACATGAATGCGCAAGAAGAATTTTGAATGTGTCCTTTGGGCAGCTGCAACAAAGGAAATGCATGAAGAGGAACAGCAGTAACAGCAATGGGAAAAACTGAATGGATTATTTCAGGAAGCAAGAGTTAGGCTTGCAGGTTCGTAGCAGCACTAGGAGATGCAGAAGTAGTCAGAGGCTGTCAAAGCAAGCAAAGCAGGAGTAAGAAGGACCTCATCATGCAGCGCTTCTCCGGGGACACACAGAGAAGGACCAACTCATTCAGAGGCGGTGGAGACAGATGGGAACTAAACAGGCAAGAAAATGAGAGGGACCAACCAAGAGGCTCAACACTGAGAAAATGAAATGGAATTACCTATGGAAACAGAAACAAGCTTTCCATAGAAAATGATCCAGAGAAATTTCTAGTAACGAAGTGATTGAGAGAAATTGACAGTGTCTGTGGAGAGTCCAGAATGCATGGGTGCTGTCCACAAGAGAACTCAGAGAGCGGAGGACTCTCAGGACAAAGAGAAGATACTGCCCAGAAAGGCTTCTGGCAGAGGCTAGGGAAGGACTATGGCACACAGAAGGGACACAGAATGAAAAGCCCCTGAAGTGCTCAACATTCTTGGGAAGGGTGGAGTCTTCCTTGTGAAACTCAGATGCAAATGGTTTGCAGCTGACACTTTACATTCAGCAAAAGTAATGAAGACCTTCTCAGACACATCACTAGAAAGGCGTTGCATCCCAGGTCTCAGAAAGCTCTCAGATCCATCAAGTGAGGGAGTAAATCAAGAAGGGGGAAGACACAGGGAACTAGGGACAGGGAAACAGTTGAGCAGGGGTGATGCGGAAGGGAGACAACGGGCAGCAGTTGTGACTCGGGCTACCCACAGCAGGCAAGAGGTCCCAGGGGAGAGCTGAGTGGAGCACACTCCTAAAGTATCGATGGCACGAATGTTTGAGAAGAGGTCCACACAACTGACTGAGGATTGGAGGCTGAGTGAGCAACAAGCACATAATAACCTAAAAAGCTGAGCTCATCCCAGACCTAACATATATATGGGAAAGGTGAGGGGGTGAATGGCACACGGACCCGCCACGCACGACAGTGGGATGTAGAGAAACAGAATTTAAGATGTCCTAAAAACCAAATAAGCAGCAACACATGGGTGAGACTTTCATTTGGAAGAGGATACCAACAGTAACAGTTGGAAAGAGCTGTGCCTAGGGAGAAGAAGGTGCAAGGGGTGAGCAGGGAGATGTAAAAGGGTTACACGGGAAGTCCCCCAACATTTTTAGTGCTAGGGATCAGTTATATGGAAAACTTTTCCAAGGTTGAGGGCTTGGCTTGGGGATTGCACTCTCATAAGTAGCCTGAAATCTGAGTCCCATTCACGCGCAGTTTACAGTAGGGTTCATATTCTCTTGAGAATCCAATGGCACTGCTGATCTTACAGGAGATGGAACGCAGGTGGGGAGCAGCTATAAATATGAAGTTTCCACCCCTTGCCTGCTGCTCTCCCTCTGCTGTGCATCTGGTTCCTAACACACCACAGTCTGATATCCAGCTATAGCCTGACAGCTTGGCAACCCCTGGTTTATGCATTTGTATGTGCATGGAAAAAGTCTCAAAGGACACCCCCCACCCCTGAGCACACATAGGAGCAGTTATCTCTCTGGAAGCAGATGGTGGGGCTGATTATTCAGGGGTAAATCTCGGAATAGAGGCAAGAGTAAAGAAAACAGAGTGGGTAGAATAGCCAGCAAAGGGGTGCTGTGCAGCAGGTCCTCACTGGGGACACTGAGGCTCAGTTCTGTTAGAGCATGCCACTTGGTTTCCACAAATAGGTCTATTCTTACAAACAGCCCCTGTAAGGGACGGGAGGAAAGCATATGCATCCCCAGGCTTTCATCCCTTCTTGTTTCACAGGTATCTCTGAGGCCCAGCCTTCCCAGCCTCAGGAACTACAGGGTGCTAGGTCTGTTGGGGCTGCCCTGGCTTCAGAGGAAGGGAGGAAAAAGAGTGGAGAGAGAAGGAAGGATGCATAGACCTGTCCACTGTGCTCACAGGCAGGGTCACAGGTTGAACAACACCACACAGCGTCCATTATGTATGGAACAGGTCTCGGGCAGCACAGGGGGTGCTTTTGTTATAAAGAGGAACATTTGCTTAGGTTAAGCCAGGAAGGGGCAGGGAACATGGTGCCTTGTTCTTGGCACCCAAAGTTCTAAAGACTTTTTGATTCACACTAAGTTACTCATTTTCCAAAGGATGAACGTATACTTTTAGAAATTTAAAATGCAAGTTTTTCTACAACTTTAAGCAGTAAGAATTTGGATGGATGCCACTCATATGGCAACCCATATGCAAATTCATTATTAAAGTGGTTCCAAAGCATTCAGAGAAGATGAAGAAAAGCCATGGGCTTCCAATTTTCCTACTGTCATGGGATCTGCTGCCAACCAGCAGTAGAGACAACTGGGGTGGCCACTGGTGCTGAGATCCCTGGGGGACTTGGCTAGTACACTCTCCTCACTTCTAGAAACATATTATATTTTTACAACATGAATGAACTAGCATCTCCCTAGTGTAAGAACTCAAAAGAAGAAATAAAAATGGAGAGGAATAACATAGCTGAATGGAAATCAAGTACTTTAGGGTTAAACAATGAAGTGACTGCAAGCAGAAAACATAGGAAACATGGCAGGAGCAAAACCATGCACAGGATGAATTAGACAACAGTCCTAAGAACCTCCAAAGGGCTTATCACACTGAGGATAGCAATGTGTAACACTAAAACTATGCTTGGAATGCCTGTCATTCTGCTCTTTTAAATATGTGCTGCTTCTAATGTAATTTCAGTTACTGCTATACTCTCTTTCAAGTAAATGGTTGGTTTACAAAAAAAAAAAAAAAAAAGGTATTAAATGAGAGTAAGAGACTAGGAAAAATACCATAGAATTGACAGGCTACAATTTTGTATAAGCTTAGATTTATAAATTTCTGCGTAAAAATGTGCAACTGTTTTTACCACATTCCATAGGGATTTATTAGAATATCAATGATTGATTTAAAAAAAAACTACAATTCCAAGTTAAGTCTAAGTTGTTTGATACTCAGAAAGACAGTGATGTTAAGCTCAAGTACCTATGTTATAGAGTAATAGTATAACTAGGCTTTTCTTCTGGAGGGTTAAGAATATAAATTTACAGACCAAAAATTAGAGAAAAAGAAGGGCTACAAGGATAGCCAGTATTTTGGCCCTAGCTCTTCAAGATCAGTGAGGACTCAGGACATCAGAGAACCTGTGCTGTAACATCCTGTAACTCAGTAGTTCCCCAAATTTTCTGTTCAAGGAGATTAAGGGACCACAGAGGAAAGGGACTGAAGGTATATGGTGTGCCTAAGCACACCTAGAGAGAAAACATTCTTTCGGGCTATCACAGAGAGCAAACTGGTCAAGCAATGGCTGTGACTCATTGGCTGACATTGACAATAATTCTACAAAGTACTGTACATGGTTTCAAAGTAAATCCTGAGGGGATTTGACTGACCTTGGGAGATACAAAAGTTATATGTTTTGTTGTACAGGTCTTCCTTGAACTTGCCCTTAACTACCCAGCAGAAAAGTTTAACCACAAGGCATATAATGGAAAGCTAGATTAATATGCTGAACTGTAAAAGGCTTAAATCAACAGCTTCCAACATTGCCAGTTTTGCCCATAGCCCACTGTGATTATAGAACATTGGATTATGTATACAACTACTTTCTCTTGTTCAATGAGAAGAAAATTTTTTGTACTAATAATGATTAGAAAAATTACCATGTCTACACCCTGTGCTCTGTATAACTACTAGGAGGACAATAATATGCATTGTATCAAATATTTGGAATGTACTACTAACGTGTTTTGAAACTGTTACATTATTTCTTATTAAAAGTAATAAAAAACAAGAAAAAGAATGAACTAGTACTTTATCCTATTGCTTAGTTTATTTATACAATTATACACAATATTTAAAATCTACAATATTCCATGTAATCTGTAATATATATTTATGTATATATGTTATATATACTATATATGCTAAATGTAAGTATATACCTTCACAATCTAGTATAAACATTCCTATAATTAAACTATATAATATCTACAATTACATTTATTATATTTATTTTGTAATATATCTTATCTTTTAACAATACTTACCAGATAGTGACTACATTTAAAACAACTCAATTAGGGCACTCTAAATGACAATCTGGTCACCCAGCAGGGCTAAGAAGGAACTAAGAACCTTACTGCTGGGCCACCTATCAGCTACACACAGGATGGTTTGTGCACTGGGGAAAAATAGAAACCACCAGGTTCTACAGAAGTAAGCCTTGATGGCAGGAGAAACAGAATACCACAGAAAGGTGGCTGGAAGCACGACACTATCATGGATGTGACTCAGACAGGTCACAGACTATAGAATGGTTTTAGTGGTTCAAGGTGTTCCTGGCAGGTAGCCAGTATCTTCCTATTGCTGGTCACCGCATCTCAATTGCGGCTATCCTTTACTTCCCCTTTTTGGCTGCAGTTCTATCTCAGGCTTCTCCTGGGGCCCCTGAGCTAATTAAGTGCTTCATCTTAAAAGACCTTTCCTTCTCACCCCTGTGGTGCTGCAGCATGGCGTGCCATATGAGGGGCAGCAGCAGGAGGAAATATTAAAAGGGTATGTAATTAAGTCAAATAAACAATGAGGTGAACAGTGACCAGAAGCTCACATCTGACTTGGAACAAGGTGGGCAGGCACCTTCAGGTGTAGTGACAGGAAAGTGCCTTGTGCAGGACCTTCTTTTGGTCTCCACCAAGGGAGAGAGTCACTTCTCCCTCAAGGACAAGGAGGTATTTAATAAAATAAAACAAATAGTGATGCCCTGCTTCACACAGGAGGTGAGCAGGAACAACTCTCCAGCTGTTCCACACAGCAATGTTCTGGCTTCATTTCACTTTGCTTTTAAAACTAATCAGCAAAATGAAAAATATTCTGCATGGAACTCCACAAAGAGAGCAGCTCAGCTCTCAGGCTGCCATCTTGAGTTCTTCTGTGGGACGTTCACTGATGCCATTTCCATAAACCAGAAACAGCGGACGGATCCCTGCGCAGTATCTGCCAAGCCCCAGACACCTTGTAAATGAGCAAGGGAGCTGGGGAGATGACAGACGCTGCCGATTTGGCTCTGGGGCTGCGTGTGAGGTGGGAAGATAATCGGGACTGATAGCAGAATATCTAATGCCCAACACATGGAAAAATTACCCTGCAACTCTATCTGAGATGAATGGAAATGGTTTCTGTGACAGTTAATTCTAGGAGACAACCTAGAAGCCATGGTATGCACACTTAATTTGACAAATGTTCTTTTGGGTGTTTCTATAAGGCTGCAGCTGAATTACCTGACATTAACATGTGAACAGTGGCCTCAGTAAAGTGGATCATCCTCCTCAGGGTGAGTGGGTCACATCTAGCCAGGTGAAGGTGTGGCCAGGAGGAAAAGGCTGGCCCTCTCCTCAGAAGGAGCCACTCTTCATGTCTGACTGCCATGACACAGATATTTCCCCCATTTTTGAACTTGAACTGAAAGACTGCTTTTCTTGGGTCTCATGAGTGTTGGCTCTGGTGGAACTTACTCGCCTTACTTTCCTGATCCTTGGGCTTCTAGCTTGGGATTTGGGACTACTCCCTCAGGTCTTGGTGATTTAGCTGCAGGTCTTTCTAGCCTCTATAATTCACCTCCTCCACCCCTACACAGGTTCTGTTTTTCAGAACACTGACTAATAGCACTTAAAAATCAGTTAGTGAAGAGGTAAAAGCATGATTTCAACATTATAGGTCAAAGGGAAAAATATAAAATCCACAAGTATCTTTCATGTCAGATATGACTATCCTGTTAAGATTAGTGGCCATGGTCTTGGGCTTCTACACCGATTCTCCCACTGCTCTCCAGGTCTCATTCACCTGACAAGCTGTCCAGTTGACAGCCACCTCACATGCAGAGACTGCTCTCATTGCAGCTGCCACTGCACCCTAGCTCAGGCCCAAACAGATCTTGCCTGGAAGGTAGGCAGAGCCTAGCCAACATGCCTTCTGTCCTCGGTTTCCCCACCTCCTCCTTTCTCCCTACAGGAGTTCTCCCTAATTTTGCTCACTGGCCTCTGGTTCAGGTTCAAACTCAGAAGAGGGCTTGTGGGATCTGGCTCTTCTACCCCATCCACTCCCACCAGTCAATTCAGATTGCTGGGTCTCATCCTAGTCATGGGAGTCAGAATGCACTGGAATGGAGCCCAGTGGGAGTCAGGATGTGCTGGAATGGAGCCCAGCAATCTGTGTTTTTCAAAAAGCTGCTGAAAATAATTTCCAACACTGGACAGAGGGTTCTGGGAATCACTGCTCTGGAAATCAGATCCTCTGGCCTCAGCAGAAGCCCAAGAGTACCTGTGAACTCACAAAAGTGTCGATGTAGACACACATTGCAAACTGACTGCAGGACACTGGGAGAGTTCTGGTGTGACCGGTAGTAGTCCCCAGTCTGCTTTAGTAGACATACAAGACCCCAACAAAGAGGGCAGCAGTCATTAAGTGCTCCCTATGAAATACAATGCAAGTACAGCATCGACCAGAAGAGGCTTCTGTCACTACTTCAAATCCAAGTTCCATTCATCTTAGGAACCAGATTGGATGAGTATGGAGATGGACTCAGCCCAACCCAGAGGGGAGGAACTCAACAGATGAGTGATGCCGTCATGCTGTGCGCACAGAGATGGTGAGAAGAACAAAGCAGGAACCTACAGATCGTGAGGAACTTTCCAGATATAGCAACCAATGCTGGGGCAGGTGTAAGACGGGTCTTGGTTCAAACACTTCTATGGGAAAAAAAGTAAAACTACGAAACTAGGTGTGGCTTAGACACTGACTGGAGATTTGCTCACAATGAGAGATCAGTTTGTTTAGGGTATGTGAGACAATGGTATTGTGGTTGCATTTTGTTAAACAGATCAGTCTAAAATATTTAGAGATGAAATGATGATGCTTGTTATTTGCTTTAAATAACAGTGTTTAAATACTGTGTGTGTGTGTGCGTGCGTGTGGGCACACGTGCATGTATGTGTGCACATGTGTGTGTGTGTGTGTGTGTGTATAAAGGTAAATGAAACAAGATAGGTCACATATTCAGTAAATTTTAGAGCTGTGTGACACGGGAAGGTTACTGGGGTTCATTAGGTTGTACCTTTGGGCACTGTGTGTTTTTACATACTGTCATAAAAATACAGTTAAAAGAAGTTACCAGTATCAGGAATATTCAAGTGCCTTTAGACAAAGGAGTGCTGGAAAGGGTGTGGGACCCTTCACTTAACAGAAGTTTGGGAGCATAACAGGACTGTGTTCTTTGATTCTCAGAATATTTTTGTACTGAATATTAACAAAGTCAACACTCTTAGGTAAAGAAAATGGCTCTTCTGAGCCAGGCAAGAATGCAAAGGCTTGGCAAAGAGAGTCACTCTGTACTGGAGCCAGGGCCCATGTCCGTGAATGAGTATACTGCCTTCCCCCTGGGAAATTTTGAGCATATTTGGATGTTAACATTAATGTACAAAGTGCTACTTGTTCTGCACACTAACTTGATGGCAGATTATTTTGGCTTTTCTATGTAACAGAACTAAGGGGAATTTAGCTTTGCACTATTAAAAAGGCAGACACAGGGACAACCTACCTCTGAAGAATTATTATTATTTTTACAAAATACATTGACAGCGAAATTAAACATAATAAGCCACATATAATATCCTGAATTATATTTTAAGACAGAAGAATATGAAAGCCCTCCAAACTACAGGTCAATGTAAAAAAGATCTTGTTGAAAATTAAAATTGTAGTGGAAAAGAATCTGGACACTCGCTTATCTAATCACATCGGCATGCTTCATAACTTTTCACCTCCTTAATGGTCACATGTGATTGCAACACATTTCCCTTCTGGCTTCTGCATTCAAATATTTCCATGTAGAAAGGCAGTCTGCTGGGTGGGCACCTCCTTAGTGTTGATTCTGGAAAGCACTTCCTCACCCATGCACAGGGAATGACTTTGAGTTTGGGAAGAATAAGGGAATAAAAATGGCGCTTGGTAAATGAAAGATGTGAAAGATGTGATAGCGCCACTCAATTTCAAAACACTGAAAACATATGAAATGCTTGCACTTACCTTTCTTTTAACAAGAACATCAAGTTTTATGCACAGGAAAAGTGATTAGCAGTGTCAAGCTCACCCACTTATCCATTCATCCATTATAACCCCTTATCTTTTTTAGCAAAGCAATAGGAAACAATGAAAAAGAGAAAGGATAGAACTTAAATAAAGAGGGGAAATAAAGGAGAAATTGAAGATTATCAATGCATGATCATATGAGCTTTAAATGTTTACCCTTTTGATAAATATTCTTTATTTATTTTTACGTATCTTTATGTGCACAGAAAAACTGAAGTGAATTTCCTGAGACTTTCCATATGTCTGTACGCTTCCTCCCTGTATGCACAATGCCCTTCGCTATTAATAATTCCACAGCAGAGTGGATACATTTGTTGGAATCAATGAAGCTACACTGGTACATCATTGTCACTCAAAGTTCAAAACCTAAAGAGTTTATTCTTGGTGGTAGACTTCCTATGAATTTTGAAATATACATGGCAACTTGTGTCAACTATTATAGTATCATAGAGTACTTTTCACTGTCCTAAAAATCTTCTAGATTCTATTTATACATTTTGTCACATTCATGAATGAATCAGCAATTTATTTATTGTCTTCACAGTTGTGTCTTTTCAGGAATGTCACATAGTTGGAGTCATGCAAAATTTACTTTCAGAGTGACTTTTTTCACTTAATAATATGCACTTAACTCCATCACAATTTATGGCCTAATGGCTCCTTTCTTTTTAATGCTGAACATTTCACTGTTCGGATATAACTTTTTTTAAAAAACTCTGTTTACCTACTAAGGATATCTTGGTAAACTTTCACACTTTGGCAGTCACACATAAACTAAACATAAATATTCATGTGGGGGATTTGAGTGAACATAAGTTTTTGGCATCTCTGGGTAAATACCAAGGAGTAATATTACCTACCAGATTTTATGGTAAGATTGCACTTAGTTTTGTAAAACACTGGTAAATCATTTCAGTATGCCTTTCCATTCCGTTTTTCCATAACAGTGAGTGAAAGTTTCCATAACTTAGCAGCTTCTGTTGTCAGTTTTCTCCTTTTTGACTATTCTAGGTTTATCATGCTAACTCAATTTGCAGCTTCTTACTGCTGTGATGTTAAGTATCATTTCAAAGTTTACTTACCATCTGTGTATCTTCTTTAGTGAGATGTTGGTTCAGGTCTTTGCCCACTTTTTCTTAAGGTCCTTTGTATTCCCATTGTTGAATTTTGAAAGTGTTTCCTACTTTTTCAGGTAACAGTGCTTAGTCAGATGTATCTTTTGCAAATATTTTCTCCTAGTTTGTAGCTTGTATCATGTCTTTCATAGAATCAAAGTTATTTATTTTAGTAAAGACTATCACATCTACTGAAAGAGTAAAGACTATCACATCTACTGTTTTCAATGGATCATGCTTTCGATGTTATATCTAAAATATAATAAGCATACACAAAGTCTTCTAGATTTTCCTCTATGTTATCTTCTAGGAGTTGCATAGTTCTGCATTTTAGTTTTAGGGCCAAGATCCATTTTAAGTTACTTTGTGAAAAATACAAGGTCTGTGTGTAGATTCATTCTTTCTGGAATGTGGACATGGTATGTATGTTTAAGCATTTTTGAAGAGTATCTGTCACTTTGTTCTTCTAAAAACAATAGTTAATTATATTTATATGTTCTTGCTATCCCATTCCAATGTTTTTGTCTGCTCTTTCACCTAAAGTATACTGTCTTGATTAAGGTAGATTTGTAGTAAATGCTGAAACACTCTACTGGCTTTGTCTTTCTCCTTCAATACTGTATTGGCTAGGTTGTCTTTTTTGGCAGGACCAGGGTTTGAACTCATGACCTTGTACTTGCCTTGCTTCTCCATATAAACTTTAAAATCAATTTCCTGACATTTATAAGATACTTTGATGGGATTTTGATGGGGATTCTACTGTTTGATCAAATACAAAGACCTGTCATGTTAACAATGTTGAGCCTTTCTATTCAGGAACATGGAATATCTCTGTTTATTTAGTTATTGTTTTCATTTCTTTTATCAGTTTGTAGTTTTTTTCTCATATGGAGCAGGTACATATTTGTTGTGGTTTATGTCTAGTTGTTCCCCCAAAGCCTCAGGTAGTCATTGGACAGGGACATCTATAGACTGAGACTTGACCTATGAGTCACTGGGATTACATGTTTTAGTACTAATGGGATTATCGGTCTGAGTAGGGCTGGGACTATGGGTGTGGTCTAGTGGAGACAGCCTAACGCAGAGAGCCTGATTGGAGTATAAAGACAGACAGACTCGAGCTATTGCTCTGCTGCCTTGTTTAGTTGGCTGCCTCTGTCACCATTTTGTTGCTGTTCTGCCACCATGAACTGGATAATCTCTGTCCTGCTCCACTCAGCCTTGGGCCAGTCGAATATGGACTGAAACCTCCAGTAATTGTGAGCTACTAAACCTTTCCTTCCTTCATTTTGAGTGTTGAGTATTTGTCCCAGCAATGAGTAAAAAATAACTAAGACAATATTTTGTTACATTTAGGTATTTAACTTTGAGGAATATCAATGAAAATGGTCTTGTGCCATTAATTTCAAATTTTATTTTTGTGTTGTTGGAATATATAAAAGCTACTGTCTTTAGCATATTAACCTTGTATGCTATAACCTTGCTATAAAAATATGAGTTGGAGGATATTTTGGTCAATTCAGATTTGCTCTATAAACAGTCATATCATTTATAAACAAACACAGTTTAAGACTTCCATCTAATTATACTTCTATTTTGTTTTAAGAGATTTATTGCATTAAGCATAACTTTCAAGAGTTACTTTCAAAATTACATACGCTATAGGAATACTATAATGTTGCAAGGTGGCTTTGAAAACAGCAAAATTTCTAATGTCTTCTATATACCATGCAATATATCTTCATTAACCTGTGCATCTTGATGCAGGAATAACATTTCCACTCACACAATGAGGAAACTCATGCACACAGACGTTAAGTAACTTGGCTGAGATCACTGCAAGCAGCTGAGCAAGGATCCACAACTAGGACCAATAGTCTCAGTGGATGCCTTTAACCACTATCTTGTAACAACTGAGGCTGTATTATGGCCTATGTTTTCTACTAGTGCTTTTACATACCAAGAATGTGATCTCATTTAAAAACAAGAAAACATTTCCATGTTCTCTCTCTGCAGTCCTGAAAGTTAGCTGTTTTATTCCTTTTTTACACTGAGAACCACCAATTTATTCCTTTTTTACACTGAGAACCACCAAGCTCAGAGTGGTTTGGGAATGCACACAGTGAGTGGTACACTATAATGCACAGAACCAGCTTTCAAACCTAAGGTTTGGTCTGTGCTCTTGTGCTGCTATTCTTCATACAATTTAACCAATCATTCAAAAAGTACTGACTGAGGACCTACTAAGAGCTGCACAATCTTCAAGACAGGAAGAAGTATGGGTCAGCAGAACAGCTAGCATCCTTACTCTTATGAACTTACCTTCTAGCAAAATATAAACTATTTTGTTGAATGTTGGGGCCAATAAACCTTGGGGAACTAGGTGTGGCATGAGGGAACCAGTGCTGCCTTGCCTGGCTTGCAGAAAAGGCTTCTCTGAGATGATACCTGACTCAAAAGAGCTCTCCCAAGTTCTGAGCTGTGCTGGCTGCCTGAATCACGATCAGTCAAGAGATGAAGATCCCGACTGCTCAGAGTTTCTATGGGAGGCCCAAGATGGGGAACAATTTTCAGCTTACATGGTAAAGCATCTTAAGTCTCTAAGTTGTCACCCATCACTCCGGTACAGAATGGCACTTGGCAAGGGAGCAGAGAGCCATGGCAGAGCACTGCTGTCTGCTGGCAGTGTTCTAGCTCCTCCTCTTCCTTCTGGAGGCCTCCATCTGTCTCTGGAAGTTGTTACTCCCCTTGAAAACATCTGCTTTAATTTTCCTTTCCCCCTAAATCCATGAAAGCTTAAGTGGGATTTTCCCTGCAGGTTAAGACTGTCACTCCTTCACAACATCATAAATCCCAGTGTGTACTGATAGGATTTTTGTTGGACAGAATGGTTTCTTGGCATCAGTGAGTTTATAGCATTTCCATCTCCTCCCTTTCTGGAAAGCAACAAGATGAAATAGCCCCCAAACTCTAGCTCAATTACACTTAACCCTCTTCAAAAACCCTCCACTCCTGAAGATAGTTGTAAAGGACGGTAGCAGTTCCTGCTCATGTGAATAAGCAGATGATGGCTGGGGTGGGGTGAGGAGGAGAGAGCACTTCAATGAGCAAGCAAATGGCTCTTTCTATAGGTGAAATTCTTTAATTTTCCATGTTGATAGTGGGTCTATGATTATACACTTTGTAGGATCAGTATGCAATAAAGTGACAGAATGTTAAGCCTAGGATTGCTAAGAATCTTACTGATAGCACAGTGAATGAGAAAACTCAAGAAAGCCTCAGGATTTTTACTTCCTGAAATTTCACTTTGAAATTGGAAGGGCTCACCCTATAAAATGTTTAAAACAAATTATTCTATTGCTGGAGAATCAAGGTTTGAGAAAATGAAACTGAAGTGGAATGAGAAACTGTTAGGCAAAACTAGACTGCAAACTACAGTCACTATAACTCAGAAGAGCAACTTTGGGCAGTGGAGAGGCGGTGAGAATACGCCAGCACCCTCAGCAATATACAAATACCTGTATCTCCCAGGTAAGGCACTTGAACTACTAAGAATTTATTATGAAAATGACTCTTCATGTAGATTACTACTCCCATTAGAAATTCTGGGCATCCTGTTACTGAGAGAAAAAGAAAAGCGAGTCCCACCATGCTGCTGTGGACTGTAAGTCCTCATAACATGGACACCAGGCAAGGCTGCTGAGTGACTGACAGAGAAAGAACATGAAAGCGATCAGGACCGTCCCCCATCTCACAGACATGTCTGATCACAGGCAGAAAGGAGAGTACCACAAAACCATGAATATGAATAAACATCCTTCTAGCCAGGCTAATGAGGATGGCTGCTACTTTTCAGTGAATATTTTAAATCGCCCCATGCTCTTCTTCCTTTCTAGGTAAAAATAATTAATATGACTACTCCCAGAATGTCACCCAGCCCCTAATCCAGAACAAAGGCCTAATTCCTTGTATACTCTGAAGAATTAGCTAATAACAAACTCAAACTTCATAATGACTTAAAAACTCACAACTTATTTTCAACATCTCCTTTCTGTGACTTTTCCTTTGGTTCCCTATGGCATGTTTTCCTTTGTTGCAGTACATCAAATTCAATCAGTCTCTCCCTCCCCTTGCCATCCCTCCTTCCTTCTTTTCCTTCTTCCTTCTTTTCCTTCTTGCTTTTCTTTTCTTTTGAAAAATGGTGTATTCTTATGAGTCTTGAACTGAAAATCTTTGACACTTATCAATTTTCTTCCCAAGCAGAAGATCCTTGCACACACCAGGTCATCTGGGGACTCCACAGTGGGTTGTCCTGTAGTCAGTGACCTGACAGATATGAGAACAGAACTGACCAGCTACCAGTAAGGGCCACATAGTGCTCCAGGTCACTGATCTTTTCACATGGATAAAATCTTTCAACACTTATTTGTACCTTGAAAGTTATAATTTTACTTGTGGAAAGGATGGTATTATGGCAGGTGATTTATAGTACTTCTAATATCATTAGTGAGAATACTCACATAATCTTAGTGTCTTTGCTCTTGGATTTGGATTTTGCAGGTGGATGTGGTGAAGCTACTCTATGACACTGTCACTCTTCATGTGTTGGGTGGTAGTACTCTCTGCCCTTCTTTGGCTTTCAGAGCAGGAACAAACTGTACAAGGCCCTAGCCTGGCCAGTATCACTGTTGGTGTCCTTTCCCTACCCCAAAGTATAGCATGATAATCTTCATTATCATCCTTGTGACAATTAACACCAGAGAGTCTTATTATGTGTCAGATTCTGTGTTAGGTACATGGTCATTTAATCCTAAGGACAATTCTAGGAAGATTATTACTCCCATTGTACAGATAATAAATGTGAAACAGTGACATTATGTGCAGCAAAAGGAACAGAATGGGGGCTGAAGTCCAGGATTGCATGATCCAAGGCCCACACAGAGCTAGCACATTATTTGAATCTATTTCATTTGTGCCCTAGCTAATAGGATGAAAATGGAGGAAGGGAGAGGTTACTTTGAGCTGTTGCCCACGCCAGTATTTTGAAGCAATCTTCCCAGAATTCTCAAGTTCTTACTTTTGAAAGTAGATGTATTATTCTGGAAAGGTTATGGTTTTAGTGGATTTCATATGTTTTCCTTAATTACAGTTATTCTGTGAAATGACAGACTACTAGGATGATTAGTAAGACATGTTTTCAAGTAGATAATAAATGTTCTGTGAAATTAGTCACCCAGAACACACCTCTCATCATCAATGAACAGAAACAAAATAAAACAAAAAATCTCATCAATTGAAGGCTAACTTGGAAAGCTTTTCTGAGAATTCAGAGAAGGTGGAGCACATGCGAAGTACTGTGGAAGATTAAGGACCAGGCCATTTGAGAATGACAGGCAAGGTTGGAGCCACACAAGTGAGAAATGGCAGAAGCCTTCAAGTAGGCACGAGGTGTCACAGCACTTCAACCGTGCTCCTTCAATGAGGATCGGGATGTCTATTTCATATAATACATACAATATTAAATGCAACGATTTCTTTAAAGATATTCTACATTAATACTCTAGTAATTTACAAGGGATGGATATTTTTATACTTTCATGAAACTGATACACTCACTGTAAATGTGCATGGGAATGATGTGCTACCTTATACTTTTAAAAAAGCAGAACTGTAAAAAAGTAAGATTTGAACAAATTGTTTTATCCATAAAGAGATCATTTAATACTCAGTAACCACCACAGACATCTTTCCTTCAACACAGTATAACATTATGATCCAAGCCCATCCTTACTGCTAGGATTACTCAGGAAGAGGAAAAAGGCCTCTATGTAGCTGCCAGAGCTCCTACAGTCCCAGATCACTGCCAGGTGGAGGGCAGCTGTTCAGTGCTTACTGCACCCACAATATACAATGCAGAAGAAACAACCAGGCGCTGGATCTTAGTTCATATTGATGACAGCCCTGAAAGATGATGTTTCTCCAAAAGGTATGATGTTACTTTACAGGAAGATGCATTTCACATTGAGAGTAGGCCAATCAAGAGAAGGGGCCTGTTCTGGCTAACACCTGCAAGCAGGTTGCAGCTTTGCCTCTCTCTGTTTAAGGGATCTTTATCCTCCCTGGGGACCTTGAGCCTCTAATTGAATATAATACATCCCCTAAGACTCAAGGCACAGAGGTGGGGCTTTAGGGAAGTGACTGGACCATGAAACCTGGAAGTTCATCACGACATTATCCACTGACGTGTTCATACAGTAGGGGATTACTAGGATTCTGGGCCTAACTGGATGAAGTGAGACACTGAGGATTTTTGTGAGCTTCCTTGGTGGCCCTCTTCCCTGTCTGCTTCAGGATGTCACAAGGTGAGCAGCTTTGCTCCACTACGTCCTTCTGCCTTGGCACTTTGCATCCCCTCAGGCTACCAATGGATTTGCCTGACTATGCAGTGTAACTGCTGCAAATCTAAGCCAAAACAAATCTTTGCATCTTTAAGGTGACTTTCCCAGTATTCTGTCACAGTGACAATAACGTGACCAATGTGTGTGCGCACACACAATCATTTTCTCATCAGAGAAAAGAGATATGCATGTAATTTACCTCATGGACTGGTTGGGAGGCGTAGATGCCATGACATGGCAAACCTCTTAGCACTTACTAAGTCCCAAGAGTGAGGAATCAGGCACTAGAGAGAAGCATATAAAATGTGTGACATTTCACCCTTTCTCAGCTACAACCACAAAGTACCCTAGGTTCAACACTGGGGTGTATAGTTTCAAATACACTTGAAAATAGCCTCTTTGTTCAAAAGAATGCATCAGGCAGAGACTGAGGGGATTCTCACCCTGTTAGCCCCATTGCTTTATCTGCCAACATGTTTCTTGGGCTGTTGTCAGGACTAAGAGAAATAATGTCTGGAGCCTGGGCAGCAGCTCACACTGGGGAAGTATTGGGAGCAGGTACTTCCCATACCTAAAGGCACAGCCTACCCTCAATATAATGGTTACAGGGATCTGCTTCCCCAGGGCAGCAAGACAACAAAAGGACAAGTCAAGCTTCTATGAAAGAACATGTAGTGACAATGTCTAATAATAGGGCAAATTCTGCAAAAACTGGCTCTGTCTATAAATAAATATTGGCCAGATGACACTGTGTGGGCAGAAGTGATACAAGTTCACCAATGCATTACTGCTGAACACCCCATTTATATCCCTCCACTCTTACCATTATTACACTGCTATTCCCACCTTTATGGTCACCTACGGGGTACTACCATTCCTAGCCCCTGCATGGCCATCACCACCACCAGCAGCATAACTAACATTCGCTTCTCCAGGATAAGAAAATTAATCTCTAAAGGATCTTTGGGCAGAATTTCTCCTCTCACTCATTACTTTACAAAATAGTTATTCTAACAGAATTAACTTTTATAACTTGAAAAGTATCGAAATAGTGTCTTTATACTTAATATGTAACATGTTATAATTTTTGTTGATAAATTCAACCACAAGGTCCAAATCTTGGAAATATTTTAACAGCAAGGAATATCAAAACACAATGAAATTGTTGCATAAATACTGCTTTATATAGCTCTGTTTGGCTGAGCAGGTTTATAAACTAGCTCTGGATTATAAAATATGTCAGATGATTTCTTTTAAGCAAATCCACTGTGTTAGCTAGTATAATGCATCCTACTTGAAATCACCTTCTATATGTGCCTACGTATTTATATTATACTTCCAGACACAACTTCATTACAAAGGATTTAAACATATGCTTTTAACAGGAAAGAAATGTCTCACTTCTCTTTGCATTCTGTGTAACACCTAGCATCATCTCCAGCATGTGTTAGGAATTAAACAAACATTTGTTACGTTAAATCATATAAGAGGCTCAAGGAAACTAGCTTTTTAGTTTTCTCATGAAAATATACTACGGTGTAGGCAAGCAGTGACTTCCAATGTTAGAAGATCAAAAGAAAAGTCACAATAGTCACAGGAAATTAACAGTAAGAATATCAGATTAATTTTCCATTAAAGCGAAGGTGAACTACACTTGTTCACTGAAGAGAAGATAATGTTCTAGGATTTAACACTCAACATTAGGTGAAATGCATTTATCTTCCAATCTAAGTGCCTACTTCCCTGAGGTGTGGAATGCATTCTATCAAGGCTAATGGCACATGTAAGTAACATTATAGGCAATGCAAGGAATTCTAACATACAGGCAGTGCTGTGGTTTGGCGTAGCGTTTCCAAAGGCTAAAAGCTTGTTCACCAGCTCAGTGCTACTGGAGATGAGGCAAATGGAGAAACTGAGCCTCCTAGGAGCAGTTCAGCCACTGAGGTGGGCCCTTGAAAGGGACCCTGGGACCCCTGCCTCTCCCTGCCTCTCTTTGCTTCCTGGCGGCCAAGCGGTGAGCACTTTCCTTCCCCACATGCTCTCACCATGATATGCTGCCTTGCCACATGCCTAAAAGTGCAAGGGCCTACAAAGCAGGGCTGAAACTTCCCAAATAAGGATGTGATAAACTGTGCCTTTTTACAGTTCATTAGCCAAGTATTTTGTCATAATAATGGAAATCTGGCAAGGCAGAGATACTAACAGAAAACTCTGCTCATTGACACTTGATGACTTAGTAAGGTAAGTGATGAAGGAACAGAAATGGGCTTCTCCTGAGAGTACCAACAAGGAAGGTTGCCTTACCCTTTGCCCTGATTCCGGTGGTTGGAATGGGAAACCCAGTGCCACTCAGTGCTGAGCTCACAAACAAGCTATGTACAAGACACTCAATCTTGTGCAGCACAGGAACACTGTGTGAGTTTACTCAGAGCAGTGAGAAAGTACAGATGACAATTATTTATTTTCCTATTAACCAAGAAAATGATTTCATAAATTTCCATTCTCTACCTATCCATTAAAGACAAGACTATATAACTGAGGCAAATAAGGGTTAAGTAAATAAAACTATCCTTCATTTTAGGATTATTTTCTAAAATTTTTATGTGGCTCACATAAACCTCTGAGAGAACTTGAACATTCAGCCTCATCAACATTAATTTTATTTGAGGGAAAATTCTTCGAGTAGGTTTTAGGGTCACATCATCCATCACAGGATCAACTTTGAAACCCTGCAATGACCCTTCCAAAGCCCACTCTTGCTAGTTCCAGGACCTGCACATGTTGTAACTTTGTAATCTAGTTCAAATGCCTTCAGGCATCCTGCTGAAACCTGTCTACTTCCTTAGAGTAGTTCTACATCAAGGGTCTCAAATCTCTAAAGCATTCCTCACGGACAGCAATGTCCCAGTCTCCATGTCTCTTTCTGCTCTCAAGGAACCTGCAGCCTCCAGGCAGTTCTCTAATTCTTGACTCTCTGGTATTAACTGAACCCCACGGGCAGGTGCTTTCAACTGGCCATTGTGAGGATTGAGAATAATGCTTAATCTTCATGTAGCACTTCACAATGGAGAAAGGCTCTTTGAAACCTTTTCTTATTTGGTTTCAAGTTTCAAGGTCTTGTGATGATTCCTCCTAAAGTAGTAAAAGGAGCTTCGCTAAGGCCCTGTAGAGCTGTGGACCCTACATTGGAGCAAGCTCTTTGTGCTTTACACTTGTCTGATTCAATGGTGCGCAATGTCAAGAGAGTGACCAACAGCTGAGGGTGACTTGTGACCATGCCCTGTGATTCACCATTTTCAGTGCAGACAGCTGGTCCACACCTTGGCACAAAGACTCAGATTCCAATCAAGTAAGCACCTCTATCTATCCCAAAAAGAAATAAAAACTAAATATAGCAGCCAACAATGCATACTGCCAGGAAGGCAGTCAGAAAAACAACAGTTTGCTTAAACTGAGCTCAATGTGTAGCTGGCTTGGCAGATTTAAGATATAATAAGTCCAACAAAGCCTAGCATGACTAAAATAGGTATATGCCTTTTTACTTGTAACTATCTTTAAAAAGCAACAATGATGCAATACTGTAAATCTGCAGTTAATTAATTCCAGGGGTTTTTTTTGCATCAAGTTTGTACCCTCATTCTACATTATAGGCCATCTGTCTGTGGTGAATATTTAGTTCTTACATCTTGATTCCTAACCCTCACGACGAATGATCTCAAAAATTAGAAAATGTCCCACTAGACCAGACGGAGGCACATGCTTGTGTTTCTGCTACCACTGCTTTATAATCTTCTGCTGCCATCTCCTGTGTTCATGAAGCAGCAACTTTAAAATCACGAGCAGAAACAATGGTATCAAACAAATGATTCTTACCAGTCAGACAGCAAATTCTCTCTACTCAGAGAAAAACAAAAGCTTAATTCTCTTACCTCTAAGTGACTTCGCCTCTCAGCAATCACACGTTCATCTTTGTTCCCAAATAACTTCTTTGGAGGGAATTCAAGGGCAGCAAGCTGAAAGACACATTTGAGAAGATTCATTAGTATCACACCTGTTACCATTTGCAATCTCTGTCATGGGAAGAAAAGAAAAGGGGGCTGGAAATGACAGATGATGGTCCTGCTTTGCTCTGGGACTCACTTACTATGACCCTAAGCAGTTCAGGCATTGGACAGTCAAGAGTCCTCAGTGGGCAAATGACAGGGCAGCGGGTAGGGACTCCCAGAAAGGATGAGTCAAAACTAGTTTATAAAAAAAACCCCACAAATTTGTTCTTCTAGTTCTCTTCTGTACTACAATTTAGTTACTGTCATGTGGAAAGAAGAATTTGAAAACCCAACCTACATGTTAGCCCAACACTTTGTAAAAATCGTTTTCAGGACACTGCTGAGGCCCTATAACATTCCATACCGCCTTTTCTCCATGACTACTGCCACTGAAGACTGCCAATGTGAGAAAAGATAATTCCAATGAAAACTTTCACCTTATGTCTTAGAAAGTGATGGTGCCAAACTAGCTTTAGCTGATCTTGAAATTTCAATCATTTTTCTTTTTGCCTTAGGATATAAAAATCATAACCATAAGTTTCACTGCAGATTCCCGGGCTGGCAAGGACTCTAATCTGGTGAGACCCTGCCCAAGCAGGGCTGCTCTAGCTGAGTGAATGCTAAGCAGCAGCAACTGGTGCTATGCAAGGGGTATACTATGTCCTCCTGATTCCCAATCTCTACTTCTCAGAGCCAGACAAATGGAAGCCAATGGAACATTACTAAAGGGGAAAAGGAACCTGCCTCCCTTCCTTTTCTTTCTTCCTTCCTTCCTTCCTTTCTTTCTTTCTTTCTTTCTTTCTTTCTTTCTTTCTTTCTTTCTTTCTTTCTTTCTTTCCTTCCTTCCTTCTTTTTTCTTCTGTATTTAAGATAGGATCTGTAGGGTTTCACTACATAGATAGGATTTGCAGTAAAATTCCTGTTTCCAGCCTCCCAAGTGCTGGAATTACAGGTACATGCCACCACGCCCAGTCTCAATTAATGTCTCAGCATGCTCCACGGGTAGAGCCAGCATGGCACATTGGGGATTGAACCTTGGCTGCTGTGCTCTGCCTAAGTAGACACTTTAGTCCTCTGGGCTATCAGGCTGGCCCAAAAAAGGACATTTCTTCCACATTGTGTAGGTCACACCATGCCACAAAATTCCTATTTTAGAATGGGTTAATCACTAAGCTGATTTAAATTTATACGGCTATGGCAAGAATCAAAACCTAAAGACTAGCACCTGTATATATGTATCAGACTTTAAAACCATACAGAGATATACCAGGCATATTGAAAAGTGTACCCACAGTGCAAGAACAACCTCAAGAATATGCAAACTCACAACACCCAGTGTAGCCTGCATCCAGTCGAAAAAATGGAACTTGTCAGTACCCCTGGAAGCTCAGCTGTAACCTCAGTCACTCATGCCCACCACTGTGAAGGCCAATGCTGCCTGATGGGCTTCTGCCAGCACAGTTCAGTTCTTCCTGTTTTGAATTTCATGTGAATGGCACTGCTCAGTGCAGGGTGCTTTGTGTCTACCTGCTTTTTCTCAACAACCCATCGGTAAGACCTGTCAGTACTGCTGCGCTT
The DNA here is from genome assembly GCA_004027025.1 of Myocastor coypus. Classification (NCBI taxonomy): domain Eukaryota; kingdom Metazoa; phylum Chordata; class Mammalia; order Rodentia; family Myocastoridae; genus Myocastor; species Myocastor coypus. The sequence goes on along the minus strand of PVJA010000563.1, from coordinate 111,665 downwards.
AGCAATTCACTCATTCTTAATTCTGCATAATATTCCCTTATATAAACCCTTAACAACTTCCTGGCTCATTCTTTTGTTACTGAGCTCTTTCTCCATTTCCAGTGTTTGGCTGTCAGGAGCTGTGCATCTGTAAATGTTTCCATATGGGTCTTCTGGTGGGCATACACATACATTCCTGTTATTTCGACCTTTAGGAGTAGAAATGCTGGGTCCTATGACCATGCAAGTTCAAAACTAATAATATGTTTTCCAAAGTGGTTCTACCAACTACCAGAAGTGACTGAGGGATCTGGTTGCTCCAGAGCCTGACCAGCACTTGGCACTGTGGGATTTTGCATCCAAGCAGTTCTAGTGGAGATGTAGTAATGTATTGTGGTCATCTCTGCATTTCCCTGATGACATATGCCAGTGAACGCCTTTCCACAGACTCATTGACCATCTGGTCAGCTTTAGGAAATGTCTCGTCAACATTTCTGCCCAACTTTTCACCATTTACAAGCAGATAATGGCTTTATTGTCTTACTTCCAAGTTGAGTGTCAATCAGACAGATACTTGCTACTTTCACACCCCCGTGCTCTTCCTAACAAGGCAGAAAAACCTTGGAGTATATGCAGTTAGCACTCAGGGATGGGTTTATTTTCTCATCAGTATTCCAATTCTGAGGCTGACATTCAATTTAACAGAAGTTCAAAATAAAGCAAAGGATCATGGGCACTAAGAGAAGACACTAAGCTTGAATCCTAGCTTGACCACTGATGTAGCCAAGAGGCTATGTTTCTCTGAGGCTGGGAATCCCTGTAAACAGACACACAGATGTGATGCTGAACAGGTTTCCAGAGGCAATGTAGTAATGAGTGGAGAGCCATACAATAACAACAGCAGTGTTAGAGATAAGACAGCTAGTAGGCAAGTGTGGGGCCCGCATGCTTTCTCTCTACCACCGGATTGGTGATGTGGCTAAAAAGAGCAAAGCGTCTTCGGGAAGCCAGTCCTACTAGCTGGCGCAAGAATGATCTCCCATGTTTTTACCTCTGCCTGGCCTAGACTTCAGTAGACACCGGTCCTTCTCAGATGTAGTCCTTCTCAGCTGCTGGAATCTGGAAAGCATGCAGTTCCAGGGGGTGGTTTTGTCATTTTCTTATGTGGCCCATGAATGGACTGGTTTCTGTCAGGGCACTAAGAGTGCCTACACTCTTATCTTTGATTTTCAAACCTATAAGTGCCTCTGAGTATAAATGAACTTATACTTGTGATAGGACCTAGCATTCTCACTCCTAAAGGTAGAAACCTTTATACGTGCATCATTTTGGACTCCCCAAGTCCACCCTAAGATACATAAATTAATTGTCACACTTAGGTGTCACACTCTCACATTCAGTCAGAAAAGATGCACACAGAGAACTTCCAGCAGCAGCTCCGGGCAAGGAGCAAGCATTGGAATTTCCCCATGTGGTACTCCCAAGGATGGAGGTATTTTGTACTACTAATATCCAGCCTAGGAAATAGCTATACATAAAATGTGGGCAGCATTGTTGTTCAAGGAGAAAAGATTAAATGACTTTCAGGTATAGCTAATCATGGAACAATGACTAGCAACAGTTTCAGTGCAGACAAAGAATGGAGGTCCAGCAATAAGTGAGCTGGGTGCAAAACCATGGGGCGGCAGTTAGGGCTCTAGGTTGTCAGTGACAATGCTGCAGAGGATGTCTGCAGTGCATGAACAAGCTGCTGTGTGGGCTGGAGAGATAGCTCCATGGCACAAGTGCCTGCCTGATAAGTGCAAGGTCGTGAGTTCAAACCCCGGTCCCCCTCAAAAAAATATAAATAAAATAAGTAATAACAATAATAAAATAAGAAGCTGTTGTGAAACCTCTGGAGATTCATATAAAGATGAAAGAAAGAAATTCATCTTTAAGTCCTAAGTGCATTAAGTGAGAAACATCAATCATAACTACTAGCAATGATGAACAATCCCAAGAGCTGTCCATGGAACCCCACTGATAACCTGTACCCTAATAACAGAATAGCAGAAAGGGGCTGGCAACACTAGTTATTGGTGTCAGGAAGAGAAGCATTTGAGGGGTCCATCCCGAGACACTCAAATTAAGTTTGCTCCTTTCACCTCTATTTTCTCTGATTAAAAGATGGAAATAGGGCTGGATTTCTTCAGACATAATTACAACAAAAAGGGAAAAAAATGGGCAGAAGTTCCAATGTGATTCACAATAGAAATACAGCTTGCTGAGCCCACATACACAGGCTGGGACAGGAATGAGCTAAAGTAGAAAGTCAAACGTATGAGGTAAAGCACACAGAAAAAAAGATGCCCCCATTACAGTGATCACACTTCATTAGAAACAGCTTTCTGACTGCAGACCCCGAGAATCCTTTCCCTCTGACAGAGTGAAAACTACCGCACCTCTTGTCTTTTGAGAATCTTAACAGTACTGTGTAGGTCTTTCTATCTATTAGCTCAGGATGAATATGATGAAACTGCCAATTTTGTAACTTACAAAGTACTAGATATGAGCAAATATGAGCAATTTCATCTAGTTAAACCATGTATAAATTTGGACCCTTGAGTTACTCCCAAGGTCATTTACATTTCCATCAGCTGTGTTATCTGCCAAGTAAAACAATTCTCATGTGATAGTGGATGGGTTCTACCTAAACCAATCCATTTCAACAGAGTATTTTAAAAAAAAGAAAGAAAAAACAACCCCAAACCAACACTAGATGCATTTTACATTAAAAAAGATATAACATTAAAACAGCTGAGGAAACGGATGGCAGGCATAGAAAATCATGAGAGAAATATAGTCTCTCCTTTACTTGTTGTTTTACTTTTCATAGTTTGAGTTACCCTCATCTGAAAATAATAAATGGGAAATTCCAGAAATAACCAATTCATAAGTGTCAAACTATATGCCATTTTGAAGAGTATAACATAATCTCAACTACTCTCACTCTGTCGTGCCTACACTGGGAATTATTCATGTCAGGTAGATCCATGCTCCGCATGCTCTCCATGTGATGAGCACTTAGCAGCCATCCTGATTGCTACCAAATCAACAGCTATAGGACTGTAGTGCCCATGTTCACATGACACTTATTTTACTTAACAACAGCCTCTACAATGTAAAGGTGGTCATAGTAGCAATTAAGATATTACTAAGAAAATCTATAGTACTCCCTTGAGGTGAAAGGGTCAAAGTTCTTGAGTTAAGTATCTTAGTAACTTCTTCCATGCTGGGACAAAATACCTAAAACACAGATTAAGGAAGAAAGGTTTATTTTTAGCTCACAGTTTTTATAGGTACTAGCTGTCAGTGGGCTGGCCCTAAGCCAGGACCACATTGCACATGGGCATGGCAGAGGAGAAACAGTCCACAGTAGGGCAGGCAGGAGCCAGCAGCCTTTCTTCTGCTTTCCCTTTTATTCTTTCCAGACTGCTAGCCTATTGGTTGGTGCCACTCTTACCCAGGGTAGGGTTTCTTTCTTCAGTGAATCCTTTACCCGAAACTATGGTAAACCAACCTATGGACTAATCTGGTTATCACATTTACAATCCAGTATCACATACCCATGATCCAGCCACTTCCTCAAAACTCTATGTCTGAGCTCATCAGATTTTGAGGATGGGACATCTAGATATAAGCCATAAGGAAAGAAAAAACTGGTACTCTAAGATTTTTAAGATTTACACAACAATATTTTGAGAATATGAGAGATGAAGCAGTAAGGAGACAGCAGGAGAGTGTGTGCAAATACATTCTTATACTTTTATTACAGAACAGTCATTCTACTTTAGTATGTTGCTGTTATTTGTCTCATGACAAGTACGGCTTGTATAGGAAACACAGTATACTTAGGGTCAGTACTTCTGGTGCTTCCAAGAATCCCCTGGGGAACTTGGACCATATCCCCTGATGTGAGGGACAACTGGTAGCTGTTGACATAGAAGATTTTATAGTCACACCTCTACTCATCACAGAAGTTACAAAGACCATCCTCATCTTTATTTGGATTGGCTTCCTGAGCTCAACTGAAGGAGCCCTTGCAAAATAAAGAAGACCTTGTGCTGACCTGCTGTCAAAATAGAATGGGGAGGAGGAACAGCTGCAGGAACTGCTGCTTAATTCTGAGCATAATAATATAGCGAAAATCCTTAGAATAATGAAGAAGCCCAGGGGGAAAGAAAGGCCTGGACTTCCTCCGCAAGCGCAAAGCAACTACCTCATTTATCTTAGAGCAGAACAGGCAAAAGGCTCTTTTGGTTTCATTTGTGAGTTGTGAATTAATTAGACTGCTGAAACAGCTTACAAAATGAACAATTTACCAAGATCAAAAGAGCAACGGGTCAGACAAATAATTATACCTGTAGGCCAGAAAGAAGGAAGGAGGGAAGTAGGGAAAGAGGGAAGGAAGGAGTAAAGGAAAGGAAAGGAAAGGAAAGGAAAGGAGGAAGGGAGGAAGGGAGGAAGAAAGAAGGAAGGAAGGAAAGCAGGCAGGCAGGCAGGCAGGCAGGCAGGATGGAAGGAAACCTTTTGCATTAGGTATTTCAAAGTGCTGCTGTCTTAGATATAATAATTCCAACAAATCTGGAAGCCATGAGAGGACATGAGAGGCTCAGAGTGGGGTGATTCTAAATCATCCTGACGTGTTCCCCCACACCAACAGCTTTAGTTTCTTATGCTAAACAGAAAATTTTAAATAAAATCAGCAATATTATCCAGACCTTTTCATTTCCTCTCAAGTACCTTATATTTGCACATTTTCATTTTTATTGCCTCATTTTTTCCAATCTAGCAGATAGTCTAGATTTGATTTTCATGTAAGTACTGTGAGGAACAATCTGTAGGTGGAGAGACTCATCTTTTATTTCCTTTGTAACACCCGACAAAAAAATAGAACCTTCTATATTTCAAAAAAATTAAAGTCCCTGAAGTTCTTCAGTCTTCACAACAATTAAATTCTAAAGGGCCTCAAGTAAGAATTTCTGATTTATACAAAATGTTCAAGGTGCTTGCGTTTGGTAATGAGGGAAACATAATTTTCTGTCTATATAAGATTTCATTTTCATCAAGAGCAAGCACCATCATTTTCTCTTATAACTTGTATGGACAGCATCTTAGGTTGAAAATCAGGGAAGACAAGGAAGTTCCTATGAAGAAATCCAAAAACCTTATGTAGCTGCTTTATCTTTAGGAAAGCACAGCTGATCCCCCAACCCTGAAATGTGGCACACAGCAACTTTCTTCTGCATAGCACAACACAGAAGAGGGTCTACAGGGGAGGAATATCAGGCAGGTGATGAAGGTCTCAATACTGCAAAAAGGAGAGAAAAAAATCCCTGTAGTACCTTACAAGGGGAGAAACAGGCAACCATTCTGAAACATTCTGAGTGTGGCTCTCCTAACAAGGCTGCCCTCAAGGGAAAATGCCATACTAGAACCTTCTTACCCAGAGGTTTTACCAAAGCACAACTGGTAAGGAGGAGTGTGATGTCCAGCACAGGCTCCCCAAAAGACCTAGCTGTGACAGTGGGGTGTAGCAGGCTTCCCATCACACCAACCTCAGGGCTATGCAACAGGCTTTGTGGGTAAAAGAACTGAGGCATCAGATCCTACAAAAGGGGCCTTCATGGAAGCCCAACACCACAATGGAGACATGAACAAAGGGAGCAGAGGGAGTTTAGCATTTCCCACCAAAGCTGCAAACAATAAACACTGTCCTGATGTATTCTAGCCAGATATGGAAAACCTCATGCCAGCCTACACTGAGTCCTTTACCCAACATGTCAGAGCTTCTAATATCTTACCATTAGTATACTACAAAGTATGGCACCAGGCAAAAGGCCTGAAAGCATTCTAAAATGTATAAAAATTAATGAAAAATAAGTATCACTGTACCTCCCACACCTACTTAAAACATGAGCAAGCATTAATCAAAGAAAAGGAAAAAATAAAAATACTTCAATGAAAGTGCTAGGAGAAGGAATAAAAGTAGATGAAGACAATAAAAATAGACATTAGCATACAGTACTGCGGAGCAATGAAAACAACACAAAATTAAATGTCTCTGACCCGAGAAGTTTATACCTAACTGTTCTGGCTTATCAAGGTTATCTGGCTTATCCCACAAATGCCTCATGGGCTCAGAGGCAGGACTCTAGGAGGGTGCCTGGGTCCCAGGTGTGTCAGCTCCTCAGTGGATTCCACCAAGGATGTGCGTTCTCAGGGGGCGGGGCTAGTTAGGAGGGACAACAGGGCTGTGAGGTGGAAGGCTGGGACATACTCTCTCTCTCTCTCTCTCTCTCTCTCTCTCTCTCTCTGTCTCTCTCTGTCTCTCTCTCTTTCCCTCCCTCCTTCCCTCCCTCCCTCCCTCCCTCCCTCCCTCCCTCTCTCTTTCTCTTCATGTACTGCTTCAAGCTGCCCTGAAGTAAGCAGCTCTCCTGAGGCAGACCCATAATGCCTTGGAGCTGGCCCAGCATGGCCTGAATTCTCAAAAAGCCATGAGACAGAGCTAACTCCTCCTTTTCATAGTCTGTGTGAGGGATTTTGTCTCAGCAATACTGAAAATGATTAAGATACTAGCCAAGGTGTCTTTGTCATACACAGGCCACATACAGGCAAACATGAACTAAGTCAAAGATCTTTCAAAACATACTGGATGACTAAAAACCCCCAACCAAAACACAACACAATATAAAGATCTCAGGAAGGAGAAAGCCTCAGGAAAGTATACACTGGTTCTACCTGAACTCACACTTGGGGAAAATGATACATAACTTATGAAGGAGCAGAAATGCTATATAGCTTGACAATGTAAAATAATAATAGATTTAAAAATTGGGAAACAGAACACATTATCCCTGCTGGGAAAATCAACTGATAATGTAATATACCATCTGAAAATCAGTTGACATCAACATTTTAATGTTCTTATAGCTTCTTCCTTAAATTCATGTATTTAAGGGCAGGCGAGATGCTCTGCTGTCTAAAGCACCTGCTCAGGCAAGCTTAGGCAGCAGCAGGGACCACAGATTGATCCCCGCCACTATATGCTGCAGCAGCCCCACCTCCAGAACAGGCTGAACTGGACATTAAATAAATAAATAAATAAATAAATAAATAAATAAATAAATTCATAGATTTTAGAATACAGGGTAGAGAAGATTACATCTTATGATAGAGATGCTTTAACTTGAAGCTTAACCATTTGTTTAATTTGTGTCATTTGCATTAAGTTCAAGTAAAACTAAATGTAACATTTTGTACTTAAATAGCATCCTAGAGTAAAAGTAATATTTTAAAGTTATTTCATTCCTTTTCCCTATCCTCTCATTTTAATTCCTTTTTATCAATCTATATAGCCATCATTTTAATTTATTTTTTTTTCTTGTTTCACACTTTTGTTTGTTTATTTATTTATTTATTTTTATGGCCAGCTCAGCCTGCCCTGTGGGCGGAGTTGGCGCAGCACATGGTGTTGGGGATCGAACCGCAGTCCCTGCAGCCGCCTAAGTTTTTCTAAGCAGGTGCTTTAGACCACTGAGCCATCCTGTAGGGCCCTATATAGCCATCATTTTATCTGTACTCATTCATTTAGATACTTATAGTGATGTTCATTAAATGACAACATTAATTATATTTAGAGGACAAATGTGTTGCCTTCTTGTATTTCCTTGTATTATGTATAATTTTTATTTAAAAAGTATGCATCACTTTTATAGAAACAGTAAAAAAATGATTCTTACACAAATTTAATGGAATAGCTAAATTAACATCATAAATCTTTTTTCTTTTAACAACCTGCAACTTGAGGCAATCGGATTTTAAGTTGCAGCTCAGTAAATAGCTGGCTGTATAGTGTTGGGTGATGCCTAAAGCCCCTCTGTTTCCAAATTTCATCATCTGTTATCATGAAGGGACAGAAGTAAGGTGTTTAGGATTCTTGAGCTCTGAAATTCTGTGACTCAGTTCTGTTGATTAAAATCTCTCAGTGTGGTGTTACAAGAAGCACTTTAGATATCATGGAGATATTTTACCTGCTATCTTGGCTCTCTTGTATCACTCTTGAAGAGTGGATCTCACTTCCTGTAAAATCTTCACTGCATTCCCATTTGAAGGGAGACTCAGACGTGCAAAGGAAAAATGGAGACCAAGGTAATAATAAAAAAATCTGTTACTTTTCAAGAGGTTACAGGACAGAAAAAGGATAGGCATAAATGCAGATGCAGTATTCATGAGAAAACCCGCAAAGTGGCATCTTTTCCTGCTACAGCCATTATCCTCAGCAGCAGTGGGAAATGATGCAGATACATTTGAGCTCTTATGGGAAAACCGTATATTAAAGTAAAAAAAAAATGATGACTGAGGTCAACTCAATGGATATTTGTGGAAGATATGATGGACCCAGAGGGTGCTGGAAGAAATTTTAACAACAGTCCCATGGCCTACTTTGCATAATTATGAAATTTGATTATGCAGACTAAAACACAGGAAATAAATGAGTATAAAAATAGCACAGCTTTTTTGTTGTTGTTGTTCAAGAGGAACATAAAGACAAGCCTGTTTTATAATTCAATAAATAAAACATTTTCTAAGAAACAAAAGAACTGAAATAAAAACAATTGGAAAAATGAAATCATTAATTTTGAGGTCTACTGATTGCCTGTGAAATGTATCTTTCTCTTCTTTAGTACGTGTGGAATCCACAAACCAAAGCAATAAGCTTGATTTTGGATGTTTGACCAACAGAACTGTAAGTTTTAGGTTGCATAGACTTGAATGAAGAAACATCAATGAAGTCAAACACTTCCTAGTTGCTGAAAACGAGTACAGCCACTTTCTGTAACAATCTGTGCATCCTAGGTTTGGTAAAACAGAAGCACTGAACATTCATTTATCACTCCACCGAGTTAACTAGCTACCTGTACATACATCTATATTAGAAACACTCTCAGTATTCTCTCTCGATATCGCCTAATGATCCCAGACAAAGTAAAGTTTTCATCTATAAGCTGATTTTCCTGTTTGATTCTGAGGGAACTGACACAGCCTAATTTTCTTCTAAGAGTCCCAGAACTTAAATTTTGACCTTCATGTTTATTATTTTACAATAAGATAAGTTGCCCAGTCTGTTGCCATCCAAAAGATAATTAAAATGCAATGGCAAAGTCTGCTTTAATTAAAAGCTTTTCACTCTTGGCCAAGTTCACTTTTAAGATTAGCCAGACCCTATATTAAGCCCAGGTGGTCTTGGAGGCAAAAAGCAGCATTAAGTTTTGATAAATTCCATCATTACTACTTTGAACATAAGTAATTGCAGCCTAATACAGACAAAAATTAAAATGAGTAATAAAAAGTCTTGCTTATCTTTTATGATTTATAACAAGTAGCTAAAACTGGATTCTAAATCACCGAATGCAAACCAATAAAGTTGTGGAATTTCTACTTCTGCAAGGAAAATAGCTGACTTATGTTAACATCCAATAAAAAGTGTACTTGACTGCCCTTCCTCATTTACTAGTCATTTTCTTTACACCTGTGATACTTGGCTACCAACCTATACGTTCTCAAGTTTTAAAGACTAGGGAGAAAAAGGTTGAGGTAGTACTCTAATGGGTTAAGAAAATGAAGCCACACACAGCTTTCTAGAACATCTGTACCTTACAGGTTTGTGGCTATAAATTTTACCTACTCCAGCTTTTGAGAAATGCAAATATTGAAAACTCATCAAAAGCCTGCCATAATTCTCACAGCTGACTAGATGGAAGCTTTCATGACTATTCAAAATTAACAGCAGCTCCCAAAGCCTTATAAGAACAGCTGTCATGGAGAAATACATTTGCAAACAAATAAGCAATTCTCTTACAAGTTTGATTTGTTAAAAGCAGGAAGCAGTGACTCTTCAGGACAATCTGGATGGGTGAAGGCACAAGGAGCTATTCACAGGTGCTTAGTAGGGTAACTTAAACTCATACTCCACTAAACTCATGGGCACTTGCTAGCCTGGCGCTTGGCAAGGTGGAGACTCTGGTGATAATGACTAAATGAAGGAACAAGGGACACTTTTTTGTTAATGGTCCATGTGCAGTAGCAACAACTATGACCAGGACATATCACTAACTTATGCTCTTGCCCACGAGTCATAGAAGTAATCACCTCGGAGTCACTGGAGGGAGAAAAATCATAATCGGAAACGTAGCTAGGGCTGCATCAACTTCCAGTTGTACGAGGTACAAAGATTACAGCTTTTTCGCATCAAGCCTTTCTTCTCAAAGCCAGTGTCAATTTTGTTCAACCATGAGCCAGCAGAAACAGATCTAAGAATATTCATGTATGCAGCAACAATTTTTGAAAAAAATACAACTAAGTCTCTGAATATTAAACATTGCATTTGAACAAATAAATATGTAGTAGAATTAATTCAACTGCTTATATTTTTCAACTCTTACCATGATGCTAATTTTCTCTTTCAGAGACTGAGATATGCCAGGAACTCGTCATTATAATGACATTCAACAGAAGCTACACAATTTCTGGTTGTCTCGCTAACATCCACAGGGATTTGCTATGTAACAGACTTTTATATGGGATGGATTTTCTCATCTTAAGGCTCTTCTAGAATACTCTGGAAATTTCCTCTTCCAGACTGAATGCAGTAATAGAGTGCAGTGTTTAATCATGTTTCTTAGAAAACGATGCTCCTGAGAGATACTGAATGCTGTTTGCTTGGACAAACAGCAAGAGACCAGGAATCAAGAGAAAGAAATCCTGCCCATTCCTATGTTTCAATGTGACCTTGAATAAAATTCTTTCTGGGTATTTAGAAAAGCCAAGGTAGGTGCAGTGCTATATGCCCATAATCTCAGCACTTGTGAGAATGATGCCAGAGGATGATCAGCTTGAGGCCAGTAGCGAGTCTAAGGCTATCTTGGACTACACAGTGAGACCTTGACTTAAATCAAGAAATGCAAAGTTGAACTACTCAGTGAAGGCACTGGAGTGTAGGCATTTCACACTGTACAAAACGTCTCAAGTCTATTTCAAGTTACCAAGCCTGCTTCCTATTCTTTGCAGAGGAGGGTGGCATGCTGGTCCACATCTTTAGTGATTAAAGAAACATAAATGTTTTTCTTCATTTTTCTTCATTTTACTGAACTAGTCTGTCAGTAAAATAAGATTCAAGATTCTTTGTAACCAGGTTTAAGTTTTAGATTTAGTAACCTATAATAAAGAAAAATCAACTATGTCCCAAGAGGGCCATTAAAAAAAAGGCAGGCAGCATCGTAATCAGTGGCCCAAACAGCATCATTTGGGGGATGTTTTACTCCAACTACCCATTACCAGACCCCAATTCAGATATACTGGATCAGAGTTTCCTAGTTTAGGAACTGAGTTCATATATTTTAGAAATGCTTTCCAAGGAACTCAAATGTTCTTTGCTCTTTCCTCCCCCAATCCCTGAAAGTGTTGATTTAAATAATGTTTATCTGCCAACTGGAGAGAATGGTGTGAAAAAAAAAAAAACAAAACAATAAGATACCCAGGCCTCTGATAATTTGTCAGGTCAGAAAACTGGTGGCCTTCTCTAGTGGTCTACACATCTTCTTGCTGTTTAGAAATTCAAGGAGGGTGAGGACTTGGTGCAAATGAATTCATCTCAAGTTCACTCGATGCTCTGTGGCCACAGTTGGTAGTACTGTCATTTTGGTGGCTAGTAGATTTGCAGTTTTCATATTACATATGAAGATGGTTTAAAAACTTTTCAGAATGCATTTCAATGGTGGGTAGTGAACAACGGCTCAAGACAAATATGAGGCCAACAGCTAGTTTCCTGTCTTTCTTTGGTGCTACTTGGAGAAACTACTTGAAAGATAAAGTAGGACAGAAATAGTTTTATCAGCACAAACCAAAAGTCCACACACACATGAAATAATTGCCTATTTTTCTTTCCTCCCACTGCTATTCACTGGACACCCAGAGATGCCACCCATGGAGAGACAGAACATTTGCCGTTACATAGTAATCTTTCATTTTCACTCAAAGTCCCTCAAAATAGTTTCAGCACTCAGCTTTGCAGAAAGAAAGTAGGCCCCTAGGGCATCTGTTTGAGGCTGATCTTGTTTGACATGGGAAGACTTTCATGACTCATTGATAGCCGTTGTGAACCATGATGACTTAGCGGTGACACAGACAAACAGTGTATTCTGTTCCCTGGAACTCCTCCTCTGACCAGGCATAAGCACCAAGGGAGCTCCAGTACTAGCTTTAATTGCACATTTTAGTGTCACTGATCATCCTTTCATTTGCAGGAGCAACACACCTGGCTTCAAAACCCCTTCCAGCCAAGAGCAATGTGTAAAAGGTCAATTCCAGTGTTTAATCATGTTTATTAGAAAATGATGCTCCTGAGAGATGCAGTACCTGCCGTAGTCTGTTTCGGATGCTAAAGCAAAATGCCTTAGTCTGGGTGATTTATGAACAACAACAGAAATTTGCTCACAGTTTCAGAGGCTGAAAGGTCCAATATCAATGTGAAGCAGGTTCTGTGTCTCATGAGGGCCATTTCTCACAGAGGGTGCCTTCCTGTCCTCACCTACAGGCAGGGTGGGACTAAACTCCTGCAGACCCTGGCCTCACTGATTCACCCTCACGAGCAACCTCCTAAAGGCTACAATGTGGCACCAATAATCAGGGATTGAATTTCACATGTGAATTTAATAGGTGACACAAACATTCGATTTACAGTAGTGCCTGTGAGGCTCTAACACTAGAAAAGGAGAACTGCCTACTACACTTACTACAATAAAGTCCTTTATGAAACCCCATAATTCTGGGCATCTCTGGTGTTGTGGAAGCAGGAGCTCCTCCTGTCCCTCTGTTTCCTGCCCTCCTGTCACACTACTTTAGTAAGTACATTGAGAACCCTCTATAAACTCCTCTTGACCTAGTGAAGAGGACTGAGGAGAGGGATGAGGACGCTAGGTCTTTACATTCTGAAAAACAGATAAGAGATACGGTGTTAACAGCTTTGCTCTTCAGCTTCTTGATGAGCTGTGCTTCTGTGTATAAGGACTATCTAGTGGGGATCTGGATTCACTGGTAAACTCCATGGATTTAAGACCTCTATAGTATATCTAACTCCTCCAGAGAAGCAAAACACTTAACAGGGCTTTGTTTATGAGAAAGTAAATTGATTGATATTTAACAAGCTTACACTGGCTTTAGTAGAATTAAAAAAAAAAAAAAAGAGCATGCTTTTCATACAGAAATGATGTGCATGATAAAATTTCAAAGACATGCTCTCTGGCAGATGCTGTGCAACTCCTACCTGCTTTCACTACCACACTGTGTCTGAGGCTCTCATAGCCTTTTATAGACTAGCTGTGGCATTATCATTTTACAGATGCAGAACCTGAATGCACAAGGACTCCAGACAAGGTCAATGAAGGGAGGGGAATGAGAGCTGAAAGGAGCTACGATCTTGCATGGCAGTTGCCAGTAAATCAAGGGGACAAGTTAACATGGAACAAAAAGGAATGCCTATCTGGAAAATGGAAGAAAGTGCTAGAATTAAAAGACAATGAATAAATTATTAGAAAAATTTCAAATGAGGACAGCAGTCTGGGGAAAAATACTACCTGCTCCTCTGATGTCTCTGAGAAGCGAAGGGCACTGAACTCACACGTGACCTGAGATGGTGGGCTGTTGAGTTCTGCAGCAGTCCTGGGCCAAGTCTTCCTTCAAAAACTTCACACTCTCACCATATAACTAAAGTTTTCTGCTCTCACCCTGCCTCTCCATGTAGTTTTTCAAACTCAGTAGCTTCCTGTCTTTTCGACTCATTAGTTCATTTTGCTTGTAATAACCCCGAGCTCCTGTTTTCTTCAGAGATATCCATCTAGTAATCAATAGCTGCCTGCTCTTTTAATTGGCTCGCCAGCCACATACAGGGAAAGCACCCTGCAGGCTCTTTAGCTGACCAGCATATCCTTCTCGTTTAGGAGACCTTGTAGTAAATCATGAGCCCAGGGACAATGAGGAAACAGCTAAGTAGACTATCAGGGGATGGGTAAGGCATTTTCATAATCTTTTCCTAGCAGGGGCAGTCTCTAAGAGCAGTCAGCCAACCCACCCGCTTATTCTTACTTCTTTTAGGGTTTTCCTAAGTGTATCAATCTTCTTACCACCCCAAGCCCCATTCCGATCAAATTTGGATTAGGAATTTAGGTTAAACCAGACTGAGAGCCTTCAAAAGCCTAACATGCTTCTAAAGGCATTGAGGCAATTATCAAATTTCTCTACAGAGAGTATTACATGGGCATCAAAAGACATGTAGATGCACTTGGCCCACCTGAAGCTCATTCAACCCAGCAACAAAGCCTGGCATGTGAGACTGCCGTGGGCCCCCAGCAAACTCATTTGACCAAGCAACCAGGCCGGTGTGTGAGGTAGACTGCCTGGACCTGCCGGAAATCCATCTCACCCAGCAACAAAGTCTGTCTGGCATGTGAGTGGAACTTCATCCATCAGACAGGCCCAGTATGGAAAACTGCCGCAGAACTAGACTGGACCCACCCAGCTGATACAGGAGCAGAACATCTTGCCAGAGTGACACAGCAGGTTCACATTCAAAGGATGCAACAGGAAGAAGTGGCGTTCAGAAGCCAGACCTAAGCCTCACACATCTGGATGAGTTTGAACTTGGTAGATTCAGATCTGGTTCTAAGATAAGAACTCTACCAAAGCTCTACAACGAAGGTCAGAAGGCAGGGCCATACAAAATGACAAAGAGAAGGAGCAAAATGCACTCTTAGACCCTGAGCCCAATTGGAACAAATATAGGTGACAATAATATAGAAGAAATTGAAAATCATATACCTGAAATCTCTGAAATAGTATCATCCAAAGTAAAGAAACAACTGCAGAAATGTATAGAAGAAATCAGATCAGAAATAATTTCTAAAGTAAGAAAAGAAATAATACCTATAGTAAAAGTTTTTTTTTTTTTTGTTTTTGTTTGTTTTTTTAAAGAAGTACTAAGTGCTTCTAAAGAACACACTGATTAAAAAAATAGGAGAATAGAAAATGGTAGAATCCTTAAATGAGCAATATAGGAAAGTAATAGAATATATGAAGCAGATTCTAAGTGTTACACAGGAAGTTAAAATCTCAATCACAACCTGGAAAACCCATTTCAATGAAAGTGAAAATAGACTTTCAGACCTTAAAGACACCATTGCAGCTAGTGATGAGGTAAGAAAAGATCACTTAATAATAAAAAGGATACAAGAAAAAATAATTCAACATTTGCAAGATAATGCAAAGATGAACAATGTAAGACTAACAGGCATCAATGAGAAAGGAGTCAACATAGATGATATAAAAAATATGTGCAAAAGTAATAGCAGAAAACTTCCTAGATATAGGGAAACAATTTCATATTCAGGTAACCAAAGCATATAGAACTCCAAATAACATCAACCCAATTAAAACCATGATCAGACATATAACAATCAAGATCCCAGAAATTCAGCATAGAAACTGTATACTAAAAGCTGCTAGAGAAAAGAAACAGATCACATTTAAAGGAAAACCCATTCGAATAACAGCATATTTCTCTTTACAAACCACCAAGTCAAGAAGAGCAGGGAGCACGTACTTCAAGTCTTGCAAGAAAACAAATTCTGGCCCAAACTGCTATAGCCTACAAAACTCTTTTCCAAGTTCAATGGAGAAGTGAAATACTTCCAGGACAAAGAACAACTAGAGAATTTCATGATGGCAAAGCCAACCCTGCATAGTTTACTAAAAGATATTCTAGAGAGGGATCAAAATGGCCACAACTCCATGAAGGAAAATGGAAAGAACCCATTAAATAGGGCAAACAATTAAACACAGGAGGAAAAGAGATATACAAAAGCAGTCTTTCAACTATTCTTTCGTATACAGCAGCAGAATATGTCCATCAGCATATTCTACAAATGGACTTATCCTTCACCCTATGGGGCATGATTCTGTCTGGTTCTACAAGGTGGATATCAAGGAAATAGCAGCAGTTCAGTTCCACAAGTGACACCTGGCCACCAGTAAGCCTGATGGACACTATCCACATCCATGACATACTAGAACTTTGTGTGATATCCTATCCCCAAACTGTTAGAAGTTCTGGTCATATATCTGGCATTCTACTATTTATGTTACATTTTATTCTTAGTATTCTCTACTACCATGGAAACTTTTTTGATATCTATCTATCTATCTATCTATCTATCTATCTATCTATTAACCTATTCAAATACTATGTGAGTAGCCTGAGCTGATTAGATTCAAACATATGATACACAACATTCTGGCCTCTACACTGGACTCATGATTTGATTTGAATTTTGGAATATTGTTTTGAAATATTTAATTTAATTAATATTTAATTAATTTTCTGAACATTTTAATAATACTTTTTAATGATTTGTACTGTACCTCTGACTTACAATCTACTTATAAGACATGGTATGATATATTCTCCAAGTATTAGAAACTTTAAAAAGAAAATATATGATATATATATATATATATATATATATATATATATATATATATATAGAGAGAGAGAGAGAGAGAGAGAGAGAGAGACAAGAGAGTTAGGATAGAAATACAGCTACTTTGTCTTAGATCATTGGAATAAAAGTTTGTACTAATAATTGTGTAGACAGGATATCAGGTCTGCATCTTGTGTTCTGAATAACTACTATGAAGACAACAATATTAATTATTGTAACCATCCCCCTTGTTTTCAAACTGTTTCATTGCTATTTTCTTTTTTTTCTCATTAAAATGAATTTAAAAAAGATGTACATATTCAAGAATGTTCAGAAAAGCAGTCATGAGAAAACTACTCATAACTGGAAAGTACCCATATATGTCCGCCAGCAGATTCTGGACTCTTAAAGAGAATCATGCCTACTTTCTTATGAGTCAGCAGGATTCAAAGTAAAGTGGAAGACCATACACATGCTCACATTCCACTGATAAAGTGCTTCAGGACAGCTATCTGGTGAGAAGTTTTACATCAGACTTCTCCAAGACAGTGAGCTGTCTCTCTTTGGTTGGGACTCTGGCAACTCCACCCTGGAAGCTCGTACAAGGAAAAAAAAAAAATGCCTCCATGCACCATGGAGTTTTTGAACCTGTCCATGTAGGTTTCTTCTCCATACACCCAAGCTGTGTGACCTGGGAGGTGAAACAAAGGGCCCAGCTTCAGGACTGCTGCTTAGCATGCTACAGAAGATTGCAGCCGGCCCTTATCAAGCCTCTGTCCCGACATATAGCAGTGGTTTCTTTTTTTTTTTTTTTGTCTTTTTGAGACAGGGTCTCACTATGCAGTTCAGGCTGGCCATGAGCTCACTTTTGTAGCCCAGGCTGGTCTCGAACTCGCACTGATCCTCCTGCCTCAGCCTCCCAAGTGCTGGGATTACAGGCGTGCGCCACCACGCCCGGCTCAGCAGTGGTTTCTATCATGCATCCTTCCCAGGTAGCCCAACAATGAATATGGCCTATGGAAGCCATGTGTCTGGACATACAGTTAGGCCCAAGAAGACCTCCTGGTAGGCATTGCTATGAATGTCTCTGAGGATTAGAGCAAGACAAACTCTCAGTCTCTCTCTGCACACCACACACACACACACACACACACATACACACACCTTCACACATTTAATGTCAATCTTTTATTGCGCACATATAATCTATTATTTGGGAAAAGGATTACTTTGTGGAGATAAACAAAATCTCCACAAAGGAAACTGTCACATCAAATGACTTCAGAGTATATCCCCAGGAGAATGTGGCTAGACTCCAAATGGAGATGTGAGAAATAAGATACAATTTTAGACAAAGTTACAGAACATTACAGGCTATGACTAAATGTGAAGTTTCAAGGTGATAAAAGATTCTCTCCCTTGACAAGCATGTTACAGATTCTGGATATTCTGAGAGCCAATGTGCTCTTCAATTAATATTTTTATCTAACTGACATAAAATTTGGAGGTTTGTATGACCAGGTAAACAACATACACAACTTAAAAATTATTATCAAGTATTTTGTTACCCTTGCAATGATGAGGATCAGTTTTCTATTTCCATAGAAACAATAAGACCAACCTGGTGAAGGAAGGAGGAAAAGAAAACAGGCTCTAACCTGGCTTAGAAATGGGACCATGAGAGAAAAATCTCCATCACCCTTCCCTATCAAACTTTGGGTTTTCCTGAAGAAGTTATCCCTTTAACAAGCCAAGAGATTTCCAGGATGTGTTCAGGCCAAATAGGCCATTTTCAGGGAGATGATTACTTCAAGGCTCACATTATAGACAGAAATGATAGTCATATGAGCACTAAAGATAACAATAACACTTGACAAATACCTAATAAGCATATCGATCTAAACTCCTAGCATACACTGCTCAGCTCTAGAGCTGAGCTGCACAAGAGAAAATCCAAGTTTGCAGGAAGGTACACAGCTAGCAACCAAATTGAAATTTGAGTTTCTTCTCAAAGAAAGTTTCTTCTCAAAATTGCTAAATAGATAAGGCTATTCTTCTTGGGCTACAGTAAGATTCAGGTGGATCTACTATGTCTTTAGAGACATGTCTTTAGAGACATTTTAAAAATCCATTGTTGATATTGGTTTAGAAATAGGGCATGGCGTGAAACCACCTGATCTTCTTCACTGGCCTTTCCCCATCATTTGTGTGGCCCAAGGCAAGCTATTCTCAGCACACACCCACTGCACTGCTGGTAACAGCACCTGTGCTCACAGCACCACCTGCAGGAGATCAAGAAGATGCAGGGAATGGCACCAGGGCCAGGGCAGGTGCTCAGCTCATGGGGACAGGGGGACAATGTTGTAGTGGGGGTAGCTGAAGGACACCTGGCACCAGCCCAGCCTCCTCAGGGCTTGTGATCAGCACAGCTCCCCTCCTGACATGCAGAGCTTACAGGAGGAAGCTTCCAAGGAGCTATAAGTGACTGCTTATGGTATCTCTTTGACATGCAGGTGCCCATGGGTCTTAGGGTTTTCTGTCATAACTCAGTTTTTTAGGATAAAGCAATTATTAGTCACAACATTGATGTCCACATGGAAAGAGAATTTTTCCACTGAGTTACCATTTCAATCTCAAATCTGTCTTCAGGAAAGGGGCAGAAATCATACGGTTGGGACGCTGAAATGTAACTACAATTTGAAGCAGAAGTAGAAGGATTTTTCTCACTTATTTTTGATCTAAATAATGAGTTTTCTTTCTAAGAGAAGATTCATAATATCCTTTTCCTGTAAACTGCAGGCTTACGGACTTCATTTTTCTTGATATTTCCAACTGGGCACTGAAAAACACTCACCAATTTAATGTCCAAGTAGCCTGGATGTACCACCCCAATAAACCATTTTCGACATAGGTACTAAAATGGCTGTGTAATGGGGTGGTGTGGATCACTCTGCCACCTTGACATGGCCCAGCAGCTCCCTGTACACTGAGACTGTGGTGCACGGTCCACGTGGAGCCTCTGTCCTGCTTCCTACTGCTTTCCTCAGTGCCTGCAGTTACCTCCATTTCACCTCATGTGTTCATGTCCTGCTCTGCCTCAACAATCAGGACAGAGCTCCAATGTCCTCCCCTCAGAAAGGCCTGCCCAGCCGACCCCCTTGAAAGCAGCCCAGTACCCAGCACTTATGCCACACAATTAAGTGCCCTGCATGGTTCACTCTAGTGTACGTCACAGTATCTGAAATTGTTTTTGATTTTATTGTTTATTCTTTGTACCTCATGAGAGGTGAGAATGCAGCTGTCTTATTCACAGTTGTATTAATCGTGCAGAGGTGCTCAATATGTATTTGTGTAGGAAAAAAATGAATCCGGTGTTATCATCTTCATTTGGTGATCATTTAAGCTTCTAAAACATGCTCATAATAAACAGGTTTTAGCCTTGATAAAATCTTTACATATATTTCAATCTGTTTATTAATTTTTTTCATTACCAGGCACCCACTCTGACTTACAAATTCACATAATTTTTAATTGCAAGTAAGTTTTTTTTTTTTTTTTTTTTTCCAGAGGCGTGGCAGGGGGAGGTCTCACTATGTAGCTCAGGTTGCCTTGTGTTTGCTACGTAGCCCAGACTGGCTTCAGACTCATGGTGATCTCCTGCCTCAGCCTCCCATTTGTTGGGATACAGCTCTTGGGAGCCACTGCTTTTGGCAATCAGAGGTAAGTTTTCTTCTAACATAAAAGAGTACTTCTGTTGCATGCATGTAATGTTTTCTCTAAAAACACTAATTAGAGATGTGCAGCAGTTATTCCTAAATGCTTTGATGTATTTCTTTGTTCATATTAAATGAAAAAGCTATCTTGTTCAAGAGCTATCTCGTCATCACTAATAGTTTACAAAAGGCATGCAACATACTTAAAATGGCATGTGTACTATAAAATAGGGTATAAGGGCTCATTATAATTATCTCTCTTTATATACAAATGTAAGATGTATAAAAGAAAGCTTTATTTTCCTTACTACTATGTTAGTGGAATTTAAAATACAAAATGTACTTAGATGGAATGGGTTAAATTAAAACAAGAATGGATCAGAGCCAGGCGTGGTGGCTCATGCCTGTAATCCCAGCACTTGGGAGGCTGAGGCAGGAGGATTGGTGCGAGTTCGAGACCAGCCTGGGCTACAAAAGTAAGCTCAGGACCAGTCTCAACTGCACAGCGAGACCCTGTCTCAAAAAGACAAAAAAAAAAAAGAATGGATCAGAATTATATGTGATCTGGACAAGATAGCTCAATGGACTAAGTGCCTGCTTAGGCAAGTGCAGGGACTGGGGTTCAATCCTTGGCACAACATGACAGACATGGCATGCCAGCTCTGTCCGAGGGCATGCTGAGCCGACCCCCAAGTCCAAGCATGGTGGTGCACACCCGTAATTCCAGCACTGGGAAGGCTAAAAACAGGAGGATTCCTATTAGTCTGAGCTGTTTAGTGAGATCCTCTACCGTATTAAAAAAAAAAAAAAAAAGTACCATCAAGGAGTCAGTTGTATGTGAGTATGAAGCTTGTATCCTTTCTTTCACATAAATTGCTTTCTCATCTATTACACTGGGAATTCAGTGATGCTAATACAATATGCAAAATCTATACATTATTAAAGAAACAATGTGCTAACTCATAAGTAAGTGGTATGTACTTCGTCCACTTTCTACTATCCATATTAATTTGGGACACGGAGGGTAAACTACAGAAACAAACTTAACTTGAATGTGATGTAATATAATTTCTGGAACTGATGCCCCCTTGGAACACTGACTGTAATATGCCCAGAGCTTCTCCAATTTCCAAGTACCAGTATGGAAGCTGGTGATGGAATCTCAGAGCTGCTGAAATTCTGCCTAGACACAAGGTTCAACACACCAAAGAGTCACTTTATTTGCAAAAAGATATTTCTCTTTGTACTATACACATGTTAGAGCAGAAGCCACAGTGATATCCATAAAATATTCATTTATATAATATCAATCAATTAAAGATAAAATTCTGACTAAATTATTTTTTTAGGATGTCAAAATAAGGTATGAATATCCTGCTGAAAAGTGGCATTGAAAACTGGTACTTAGTGAAAGTGAATAGTGACAGCTGAATGACTTGCAGTCCATTCAAAGCGAAGTTCTCAAAGTGCTGGGGCAACCCAGGGTGTCCTTCAGCTGAAGTGAAATCGCCATCATCAGCACTTGGAAAATATCCATCCACACTAGGAGCCCTTTTGCTTTCTGAAAGTCTTTCTAAAAGCCAGTGTTTGTCCAAAAGGGAAAAGATGACAGACCTGGCAATAAACCTTGACGTGATACAGGTCATCCTGCTAGCCAGTTCCCTGCTGTGGTCCAACCCACTTCCACGACTGATGGTAATCTTAGGACTTGAGTGTCCATTAAGCAGTATCTAAGCATGAATTCACCTTCTTCTCAGAGAAAAAAGACCCATACTAAGCTAGCCTTTACTATTTCATTTTAATAGGAACAGTGGAAAAGTTATAAACTGATTAAAATACTTATGAAAAATTCAGCATAAACTTTATGAAAAGGATGACTATTTACTGCTATTTCCAAACTCTTGAGTTGAGAAAAGCTCTAAATTTTCTAAAACAGAAATGAAACTTTAAAAAAATTAAAAGGTTTTCATAGTAAATGAAATAAAAAGGTGATACAAGCTAATACTGAGACAGAAAAGGGGGCACAAGAGAGGACAATGCTAATGCAATCAGCTCATCTTATAAAATGAATGGCCTTAATTAGGGATAATGATTTCATAACTTACCTCTGCATACTTTAACTTCAATGTTTTATGCATTTCTCGAAAACGACTATAACGCCTGAATACAGTCCACGTCTCATCTAAGACAGTAATCTATTAAGAAGGAAAGTAAAAATGAATTGACATTAGAAGAAAGAGTAACACAAAATTTAAAATATGATTTAGAAAGTTAAACTGAAAGTGATTTCCCTGTAAAATCTCTGCAGAATTGAAAACAGTCCAGCAGCATAAATATGACTGACAGTGATTATACTCCATGAAATGTGTACTCTCGGTTCCCTAATCATAAGAGCAGCAGGTGCCCTTACCAAGTGTGAGATAATGGTCACTTCTCAAATAGTGGTAAGAAAGTGTTCCTAAACTCTCCACCTGGGCTGCAGGAAGGAAACTCCATGGCATGGCCTTTCTGGTATGGTGGTGTGCCTATAGAGGATGTGGGGTGTACATCACCAGAGGTGACCAAGCGGACAGGAGAGGAAAAACGAACAGAGGGATTAGAGTAAAAAAGGAGAAGGAAGAGGCAGGATAAAAAGAAAAAGTGGAAAACAATTACACTGCACTCCAAAACTATTAGTACAATATGCAGATAATGATCGGGGGTGGGGACAGCTCCACAGCCATTGGCTGAACATAGTGAGTTGGCAAGGATGAAGGTGCAGAAGCCCATGTTGCAACCACTCCCAAGCACAGACTCCTGGCGTGGAACCTGCTGGCTCCACTCCACTCCTGTCTTCTGAGCTCCAGCTCTATGGACCCAACTTAGAAACAGATTCTTTGGATATCATGTAGGAACTTCCCATTCAAACTGTCTAAACACCATGGTACTCAACATGTGCTCCCACCTCAACAGCCAGGCTCCACAGGGAGCAATGCCAAAGCCATCTCTCACTTGCCTTCTCTCAGTGTCTGCAACCCAAGAAGCCCAGGAGTCCAGCTCCTTTTATGCCACAGGCATTTCTTAGAGCTCCCCCATTCCACCCTTACCTTTCCCATTGTCCTTTTCTAGACCATTAAGGTCTTACATGCATTGCTCCAGAGGTCACTTCAGTATCCAAGTCAGTATCTGCCCCTCTCCCCAATATTTTTGCTGTACACCTGTCAAGGGGCCTTTCTAATGTTTACATCTGATCAATCCACGACCTCCAGGAGGACCTCCAAAGGCTTCACTTTGACCTTGGATAAAGGACATCCCATTTTCAACCTGGTCCTCACTGAGTGCAGGAGCCTCACGTAGGGGACCGATCTCCCTTGGGTTGCTCCCTTCTTCTGCATGGCCTGCATACACCATTCTCCACAGCCTTTTCATGGGCCACACTGCTGTATGGAAAACCTTAAGTTACAGCTGGAGAAATGCCCTGGTAAACACAAGAGTTCAGCCTAATTCTCCAGCTTATACAAGGGAATGACTGTGGGAAAACCTTTAGCTGAAAGCTTCATGGGAGCATCCACTGTGAGTCATTCAACCCCCAAAGCTGTGAGTGAGTTATTTTGAAGTTATGTAAGAATGCAGACTTTTTATTTTCATCATTCTCATTTCATATTCATTTTTCATAACTTTTAAATTGTGACAGCTTTCTTATGAGTTTCTTGAAAAATATTTCCATAACAAAAAAGAAGCATATCTACTGAAAATGATTAAGTGACCAACAGTAGAGGGGCTCTGCAGTCACAGTCAGTTCTCAGGGCAAAATCCAGGGGCTCCTACCCAGACTCCTCATTGGAACCTGTGGAAGGCCAGTGAGCAAGGCTAATGCAACCCAGAGACCAGTTTCCTTGGGGTCAGAACACAACAATGCCCAGCTTAGACAGATGCTAATTAGGTGTCCACAAGAGACCTGGAAGGCGAATGAGGATGCCAGGATGGCCCAGAAGGTTAAGGGAACCACACCGGTGACCTAGGAATAGTCAGATGCAAAGGCTCATGGGTAGGGTGGCTCTCTTGAGATAACACTGTACAGAAGAACCCCATTAGAAGCTAAGGCTTCATGCTGTGTTTGGCTTGCATTCCTTTTCCCAAACTCTTTCCAAGGCATCTACCTCAGGGGCTCATGGTCAGCCCTCAGGAAAGCACCTTAGATTCTTGTCCCATGAAAGGAACAGCCCCTAGAGGAAACTGGGTTCAGCAATCAGAACACTTCCTATGCCCTTGGCCACGGCTACACATCTATCATCTGCCTTGAATGCCATATTTTTTTTTTTTTTTTGGTGGGACTGGGGTTCAAACTTATGACCTTACACTTGCCAGGCAGGCACTTGTGCCATGGAGCTATCTCCCCAGTCCCTTAATGCCATCTTTATTCCTGTTCAATGTTCTTAGTTAAGGGAAACCCTTCTAAAAAGACAACACAAGTGACAATTTTATCTTCTCTTTACTGCATCAAAATTATTACCTCTGTGAGTACCTAACTGGTTATTATTTGTCATCTCCATCTCTTATCTTGATCTTCCTTTCCCCTCCAGCTACCACCATTCACTCCATATGGCCATTCCCTTAAAGTGAAATTCCTTTAAAAAGTTTGTGATGTCATCAATTTCCTCCTGTTCCTGAATCTGCTCCAATCTCTTTATCATCCCACCCTAGTTACTTGTACCAAGGTCATCTGTACCCTCCACAATGTTCAATCAACTGGCCAAATCTTGGTCTTAAATTATTGGCTTTTGGAAAGAAGCTGACATAGTTGATAGTTCTCATCTCCTTCCAGCACCTTTTCGCCTGGCTTCCAGGGTGATCTCCTCTCTACTTATCCTACATGGCTGGGATTTCTCGCCCGACCTCTAAGCATCACAGGGCTGAATTTCTGAACATGTTTTCTTTGCTGTATGTGCTCCATTCAGTGAACTCATCTCACCCCAAAGCTTAACCTTCCATGCAGTGACTCTCCGGACATGCTCTTCTCTCCCTGAGTCTGGCTTTGTGTATCTTGCTGTCTCCTCAGATATCTAATATGCATCTTCCACTGAATATGGTACCTTTCTGAGATCAATATTATCCATGATTCCTTTCCCTGTCAGTAAAGGGACTATCAATTTAACATTCTTCATTTTCATACTTCACACTTATTTAGTCAGTGAATCCTTTCTATCATACTTCCAGAATGTACAAGTCTGGCTTCTTTTCACTAACTTTGCGGCTCACATTTTTAAACATCGTCATGTCTGCCTAGACTCTCTTTAGTGGCCTCCTTACTGATTTATTAGCTTATACATATACTTGCTCCTTTTCCCACAGTTTCCTTTGTTTCTTAACACAGAGGCCAAAACACGGACATTAAAATTTTAATGAGATGAGGCCACTGCCTAGGCATGTTGCACACCTTCCCAAGGGGTCCTACTTCACTACAAGTTCAAGTCCCTTTAATGACCTACATGGATCTCAGGTAACCTGCCTCCTCTCTAGCCTCATTTCCAACCATTTTCCTTCCCATAGTCTGGATTCCCAGTTTCTGCACAATCCTTCAGACACATATATAACACAGTCAGGTGTGAGCACTTCCTGTGTGCTTTGTCCTTTTGTTGGAAATAGTCACTTCTAGGTTTTCCCGTGACTACTGCCCTCTCTTCAATCTTTGCTCAATGCCACTTTTTTAACGATGCTTTCTGGGCCACCCTGTCTAAAAATGCATGGTTCTCTTCCCCACTGGACACTGTTTTCTCTTCTTTCCTCATTTGTTTTGTATCACCACTTACCATTTCTAATCATGGACAAGGTTTATCAACAGACCTTGTTTTTGTCTCTCTTCTCCTGCAGGATGTAAGTTTCAGCAGAGCCAGGCTTTACATCTGTTCCTCACTGTATCTTAGGACAGCACAGGGGCATATCATGGGCATTTGCAGGGAGCAGCTGGGAAAGTGAGCCCGAAATGAGCTTCAAACAAATTTTAAAATAAGGTGAATTAGATCCCTAGCTTGTAGGGCTTCTGTCTGGGGTTTCTTCTTTGTGTTTTCATAGCTCCTCAATGTTGAACCATATGTGAAATCTCTGGTGAGGAAAATGCCCCTGTAAGCCCACCTCCCAATCTCAGGTGGCATCCTTCCTTCCCACATATCCTAAGTACTGGGAAGGCGCAGTGCTAAGTGATTTTCTGGGCATTGGTATTAAAGCTTTTGGGCATCAGATGACAAGATAACAAGAAGACAATGAAATCACGTATGGGTACCCTCTAAAGAATGTGACTGGGCTCACATAGGCAGGTGGCATTTTTATAGGCATGTGTGAGGAGCTGGAGGAGATGGAGAAAGATGGCCCAAAGCGGAAGGGCCAAGCCCACCCAAAGCTTTGTAATACACCTATCCCTTTGAATCAGGCCTGATGAAATGAGTTAAGGTAGCAGAGGAGTCTCTGTCTATGTATTACTCAGTGGTCCAAAAGTCCTGTCACCACTGAAGACAGAAGGAATTTTCTGGAACCACTGACACTACAAATGTAATGAGGTCTCAAAAATGAACAACAATCACCATGTGTGCAGTCTAAGTAGTGACTTTCCAGTTTCTGCCTCAAATCTGAAGACGTTAACAGCCTCAAATACAGACCTTAATGACTTCTGCCCTCAGGTGTTTGGTTTATGGTCTCAACCAGAGGTTCTCAAAATGTGATGCCCAAGGAGCAACTTCCCTGAGGAACTTGTAACACTAGCACATTCAGAAGCCTCACCCACAGCTATGCAATCACAAAAAGAGGAGCAGCACAGCAATCTGGGTTCTCACAGGACCCTGAGAGGATTTTAAATTTGAGCAGCATTGATGCCACAGTGAACATTGCTGCCCCAAATCAAATACAATCGTGCATCACCACCCTCCGCTGACCAAAGCCTTTGAAGGAATTCGGGGCCATTTCCAGGCCAGCTCAGTGCATGTGTAACCCCAGCAGCTGGAGTATTGCATATCGCTTGTCAGCAGAGAAGCATGGCCTATGTGTAGGCCTTCTGAGTGGCCTCCCAAGCCATACTCCCTTTCCTGCAATTGGTCAGTCTTTGCTCAGCCTCCAGCATGGGATCCACACCACAACTGCTCCCTGGATAGCACCCCAGCTCCGGCTCTGTTCTCCCTGGAAGGACCCCTACTCTCTCCTCTTTGGTTGCTTAGCAGTTAGTTCACATCACAATTGCAGCACATACCATGGCTATTACAGTATTATCATTATATTAATTGATTTGTATAATGAGAATTAGTTATACATCAGTCTACCTGATACGATTTCAAGCCCTCTGTTTTTAGTAGTCTTTAGGATGGAGGTGGCTGGACTCTAACTGTAGAGACACATGTTTAAGGAAAATCTGCCATACTTAAAATTTTACTTTCTAATTCAGGTAAGAATTTGGCTTGACCCAGACTGGTCAAAGAGGAGAAAAATGGCCTCACAGAATCTCAGCTACAGTTGTGTTCTGGTGATGTGGGGCTTACACAAATCAAGATTATTCGAACTAGTTATGATAGGATGACTTTTTTCTTTTTTAACTGTAATCTGAATATGGTATATACTCTCAGTATATTTCTAACTAATTTATAGGGAAGTACAGATAGATTTCTAAGTTCTTTACTCCAGATTTTCACATGAATTCAGGTTTAAATACCAAGATTAGGAGCATTCAGCTTCCTGTATTAAATTTTTCTCCTCTATCAACATGCAAACAAGATGAGGGTAATGAGCTTGAGCAGTAAGGTACTTAGCAATTGTTTCAGGAATGGCAGGCAAGGCAAACATCCTTGTCCATGAGACCTCTCTGCAGGAAAATGGTCATATCCTTTTTCAATAAAGCAAGGGACCATACCTAGGAAAGGGCTGGCTTGTAAAGTGTGACAAAAATACACAGAGAGGCAAGACACACATTAAAGTCCTATTTTGCTCCAACTTAACATTAGGCATGGATAGGATGTTTATCTAGAACAAAGGATAGCAGATCAGAACAATGAATAAATTAGACCTGCACATATTTAATTATTTTCTTTAATGTTGAGATTGGAGAGTATCACTGCTATGCAGCCTTGAGGAGCAAATTCATTACTTTTCTCTCTCCAAATGGTTTTGTTGGTAGAAATCCATCTTTCCATAGTCATAAAATAATCAACTAGGACCATAACACTGCAAATATGTCCAGAAAATGTACTGCATTTACATATAAATAATGCTCAATGAGTGCTTCTCACAAATTTGCTATATAATACTTTGCTGGTTTAAGGGTGGTCAATTTTAAATTTATCATTAGTATATACCTACTTGTATGTATCTATCTGGTAAGGAACAGAATCAACAGTTTTTCATAGAGAAAAATATTCTAATCACCATCCTTAAGTAGTCACTTGTGGAATTCTATTTAATAGCATTTATTTTTTTTTAACAACATTTGGGGAAGCTACCAAAAAGGTCCAGTAATTAGTAATGGTTTAGAGGAAACAATCTAATATCAACCTAATATATGTTGAAAAACTTCTGCCAAATTTTTGCAAAATAAAGTCTGATGTAGTAACACAATTATGAAAATGCTTGAGAAAATGTGAAATATATTCCAAATGTGTTATCTTTGTATGGGAATAAGCATTAATGTATAATATTTATTTAAAATCTCCACTCGTGTCCTCTTCTGTCCCTAAGACACTTTCTTTCCCTGTACATTCTGCTCTTAAAAAAATAAAATCTGTTCAGATACCACAGAAGATGAAAACTAATACTATTCTCCAAGCTAACGGGTTCCAAAGTAGAGGGAGTAAGATGATCCTTAGTGTGGAAAGAAATCACTGAACTTCTACGTATGTTTTTATTTTATTCTCTTCATATTTTCACTTATGGAAGTATAGTATGTTATAATGAACAAATAAGTATATTTAGTAAATATTCTCTCTTTATAAATAAAAATGGATGCAGTGGCTGTGCCTGCTTAGTATCTTTCTACTGAAAGGAACATGTAATGGCAAATATTCAACATACATTACTCCTCTAAGCCATGACTTGAGGGGAAAAATTTTATGAACACTCCATTATTTCTAAGATGGTAGTATCCAGTTAATTTTCATTAATGTCTTATATAATAACACAACTTTTAACATGTTCAAGGAAACAAGAATTGTATTCTAAATACATAGATCTCTATAGTAACATGAATTGGATTTGATGAAATAGAACTTCACTAGGGGTGGGGAATGTGATCAATACCCCATTAATCACCAGGGAACCCACAGAAATCACAGCTTACCTGATGACTCCTCACTAGGATCCACCCTTAAAATCACCAAATCTCTCACCAAGAATTGCCAGCACATTACGCTTCCTCATTTCCCACAGGCCTGTTGATCTTACGGATGCTTCCTTAGCTGGAAACCTTCAGCCTCTTCTTGCACCCTAGTGTACCTCTTCCTCTTGGAGTCATAGGTACCAGCCTGATGCATCTGTCTTCCTCCCACTAGATGACCAGAACTTCAGAACTCTAGGGTTCCTCAATCTTCTGGTTGGGTCAATCAGAATTATTCTCCAAACTTAGTTGGCCTGAAGTGTCTTCTTTCTTTCCTTTGTAGAGCTCAGCATGGCTGCAGGGAGCTCCATAGCCAGGTAAAATATAGTTACATGAAACGTAGGTACTTTAACTGCATGATCATTCCTCCTTAGAAATCCTTCCATACCCTACTCTCCATGTTTTATAACATTGTAGAGATTTAATTCTCAGAATGATCTTGTTTTACTGGGATATTAGGGTCACACAAGACCAGCTCCCTTACCATCCTTTCAGTGTTTCTCAAAATGATGCCACATTCTTCTTCTTTTTTTTTTTTTTTTTTTGGCAGGACTGGGGTTCAAACTCATTACCTTACACTTCCCAGGTAGGCACTTGTGCCATGGAGCTATCTCCCTAGCCCTGATGCTACATTCATCTGGCTCCCTTCAAAGCTTTTGCACCTTTGCTTCCTCTTCCTGTCCACTTTTACTTATGAGATCCTTTCTAAGGCTTGAACTCTAGAAAATTTCCAGTTACCACACCTCACTTGGCCTTGTTTGCCTCCATGGTCCCATTGCTTAGACTATCTCTCCTTTTATCTCCACTTTCTGAGACCCACGCCTCCCCCTCCAGCAAACAAAATACAGTCTACCTCAATACCTCCTGGTCACACCTCCAGAAGCTCATATGTTCTATGCTGCTCTGTCTTCTGCATGAATTTCTCTTTCACCATGTGGCTGTCTCTTGAATGTGTATTACATATTTTCTGTACCTCAGTGTCTCATTATACTGAACACAGTCTTTTAGAAGTATGTATGGCCATTATGTATTTGCTAAAAAAGAATAAGTGAATAAATAATTGAGACAGTGAAACTCAGAATCTCTTTTCAATAACACCTTTTGACTACATGCAGTCACTGGATATGAAATAAATTTTTTGTCAACTCTGCCAGTAGAATGACCTGCATTTTCTTCTTTTTCTGACTTATCTGCAACTGTGTAAGCTTTTTAGCAAGTAGGCAGTGCAGGAGATAAGGAAGAATGAAAAGAATTGTAAAGAAAAAAAAGTTATTTAAGAAATTCCTTTTGGAGAGACCACTCCACAGATTCAGACAAAACAGTATGATAAGCAACTTGGGGATTAGCGTGGGTACAGCTGGGTATGAGGCTTACAGATGACACCTTACGAAAGAAAAGGCAGTCTCTAAGATCGTGCACTCTATAACAAAGGGGTCTCTTGTTCTCTTGTGTCATGTCCTTTGGGCCACAGCTTCTGAATGAAAGCCAGGCAAGTGGGCTGGAGTTGAGTTCATGGCTTAGTAAGGGGTGGTAGCTGGAGCTCCTGGGAGATCTAGGTAGGAGGAATGGAAAGCATTGTGCTGTGTGCAGAAACCAGGGGAATTTAAGTAGAGAGACCTTTCCGAGATGCCCAATGTACACTTCTCAAGCTCCCTGAAGGAAACTTCAGGAATGTTTATTGACTTCTCTCTGGTGAACCCAATGGAAAGCAAGGCCTACTAGCCAGATAGGCATAAAAGAAAAGAGATTTTGTCCACAGCCATGCAGGGGCTCAGAAGGCAAGGAGCAGCTGCATCTGAGTCATTTCAGCAAGCACATAAGGAATCCCTGAACTGACAGGCATCTCCTCTCCACTGGGGTGAGTCCATGAGCCAGCACCCTTCCTGCCTTCACACACTCTGTCTCAGGCACCTAAGGAAAGACGCTGAACCCTAGAGATGGAGCCTGGTCCTAAAAGACAACAATCTGCACAAACAAAGAAGAACGATTCCAAACCTGTATCCTACCGATTGATAACATGGGTATGACATGTTGGGAGCTTGGAGAATGAAGAGTTCTGAAAGCAAGAAACCCATGAAAGTATAGAATAGTCTAGTCATACTCTCCAGGAGTCCCTTTTGTGCTGGGCATTGATGACAAGCTCAGAACTTGCCTTGTAGCCTTGGACTTAGAGCCTGGTCTGAACAAATTCTACCACAAAGAAAGGAGTCCCTTAGCTGACCATGGAATCAACATCCACGTTCCTGATACCTATAAAGCAGCCTTACCTCAAGCAGGCTTTCTGGCTGGCTTAAACCAGCCTTCTACAATAACTAGGGGCATGGACTTTTTTTTTTTTTTTTTTTTTTTTTGTTCTACTTTCAACATCTTCAAAATCCAGATAATAGGGCTTATTTCAGTGTCCTTGCCTTATATTGGAGTCAGAAGGTGAATTTGCTAAAAATATATGGAGGTGTTGAGATCCAGAGAGGACAGACACCTTTCCAATCCAAGACAGTTACTGATAAAGTGGTTTTCTTCTCTTCTAACATGTCTTTGCAACAGGTGAGGAATAGGGGAAATTACTCCACTCTGAAACTGGGCAGTGTTGTCAGAACAGCAGCCAAGCATTTCTCCTTCAAGTCATCTAGGCACGGAGGGGCAACGCACAGAACGAAGATGGTTAGCTGCCACCAGAGAGGACTGCTGTAAGGCTGTGGCTTTACACAGACATGGACTCTGGCTTTGCCAGTCACCTCTCAGGTGTGTACCCCAGGTTAAATCACTGAATTCCCTTGGGCCTCAGCCTTGACTTTCTTAACATAAGAATGAGCTCACTACACTAAATCTGCAGTTGAATGGAAAGAAAGAAAAGACAGGCAGAGCACAGCAGCACACAGAGCCTGTGGCTGCTCAGGAAGGGTCACTCCTGGCCCACACAGGCAGCTGGGAAGGAAAAGGCATGTGCCACTGTGGAGCCAAGGGAGCAAGGGCCCCGGGCCACAGCTGCCAAGGTGAGTTCAAACCAGATGTGACTGATATTAAAGTAAATGGTAATATGGGAAGACCAGAGGGGAGGTCCACTCTTCTGTGCTCTACCTCATCTTCTCCTGTCATTTCTCACCTATGTAGCAGTGACTTCAAGAAGACAAACATGGCTGCCCTGGTGAAGACAAGACATAAGACTGGTTGGTTTGTGTGAAAACTGATGAAGAGAAAAACAAATGTTTTGCCTCCATTTTTCAGGGACAGACAAACTTAAGAGGGGGAGGGATATTTAAGTAAAAAAAAAATATATTAGAATAAAATGTGCTTCTCCAAGTCCTAATATAAGTTTTCACAGTTCCTATTCATGTTCATAAACAGTGTACAGTGGAATATTTGATGGGCCGTGCATAGGCAGTGCTCCATTTGTCTCAGCTGTGCTAATCACACGCAGAGAGATCATCTATCAAGTGACTAATAAGCACGGCCTCAGTGCCAACACACTACTCTTCCAGAGCATTCATATTCTATCAGGCTGAGAGAAAGTATTTCTAAAAGATGTATGTGTGTATTGTTTATCTAATAGGCCAGAATGGCTCTTATTTTTACTCTGCCAAATGAAGAGAAATTCTCCTGACTGTAAATATGATTACTGCAATTCCCATACTGCAAATTTCCAGGGCACTTCTTCTTTGTGATTCTCGGAAGGCCTCTCTACCATCAAAATTTCCCAGTTTGTTAAAGTCTTAACGATAACCCTGCTTCACACCGTAGCTGTGAGGTGGCCAGAGCTCAAGACAGTGACTTAAAGCACACATGAGAAAATCAGAGCACATTTTGAAAAGAGACAAAGACTTGCTGCCATGCCCAGGGCAACAGGAAAATATGTCCTCAACTTTTTTAAAAAGTGCAGACAGTAGTGATATTTAGAATGTACATTAAAATGAGATAAGAAAAGGAATCAGTATGGCTCCATGAACTTAGATATGACAGGGGGATTTGGCCCTAGGACTCAATTAATAGTTGTGTGGCTTTGAGTAAGTCACTCATAATTCCCTAACTCATGGAGTACCAATTTTCCATTTGTGGAAAGGTATAGCAATGGTCTTCTCTAGCGGTGGAGAAGGTGTCTGACAGAGGTTAGTTCCTTCCTTCTGAGGGGCCACAAGCCCAATGGTACACAGAGATCAATCAAGAGCCAACTGAGGTGCTCAGGGGACCAGGAGCACTCGTACATCCACCAGTTCTTATGAAAACACTCAACTGTGCGGTAGGGGTGGAGCTCAGGGGGCTACTCAGTCTCTGCCTTAGCTCCAGAGATGCAGGCATTCTTTGAGCATCAGCCAGAACAGGGAACAAGTGAGTAGGCAACTCTGAGACAGAAAACGTCATAAGGTCCTGAAGAGGCCACTGGTTATTAGCTGATAAGATAGAATTTAAAAAAAAAAAAATGATTAATGAGACAGGAATGTTACTAGAGACACAAAGGAAAGTATCTTCCCATGATGTGACTGATTCCTCTGGGATATCAGCTCTGTCACCCAAGTTGATTGTCTTTGGTGACAACTGGCCTAGTCATCTTCAGACCCAAAGAAGTGCAGGCAAACAGCAGCTGTACATAGCACACTGCTAGCCAGGCACCTGTGCTGCTCCTCAGGATGTGAGCATGTGCTAGCTCCCCAGCAAAGCTCTGGTCTTCCTTAGTGTGCCACTGGAGGAAAGGCCTAGGCATGAGAGAAAGGAAAGATGAATGTGGTATGACCAGGGGTCCGGCAGGATGCTCGGCCAACCAGCTCCCTACCACTTGTTTGTCTGTGTGCATGGAAATCAATTTCACTAACTAAACAGACACCGCTGGTCTGAGATTATTCGTAGGAGGTACAGTGGGACGGTGTGGCCCTGAAGGCCATGTCTCATAGGGACTTCTTGTGTGATGAAGAGTTCTGTGGTCCACCAGAAGGTGGGAGAGCCTTGGTTCCCATGCCTTCTGATGTTTTGTGCAACTCACAACCAAGGTTTCAACAACAAGTCTCTTCTTTCAAACACTGACAGCTCCTCTGGAATTTAAAAAGCTGTTCAGGCTAAATAAAACCTGTCTTCTGTCGATGGTCTGTTTGAACTCCTCATATCAATACTATTCCTTAACTGCATGAGACCCTAGCCCTCTGGTCTTCCACTTATAAAAACAACAATCCCACCCTAGCCTAGCAGTTCTGCAATTCCCAGCATCTTGCCTGCAGTCTTCTATTCAGTGAGATCCCAGCAACAGGGAGACCTCTGGGCAGTGCGCATCTCCTAGCACCAGGTGGTGAGGCAGACGTTGCTGCTCTATGCTCACTCCTGGCAAGAGGTGGGAAGACAATGTCTTGTAAAGATCACTGCTTTACAGGACCAGAAACTCTCAGGAAACAAAATATGAAAAAATCTACCAGTGCCAGTTTATTTATTTGTACTACTAGGTTGATATTTCAATTAAAATGCAAGGAATTTAAAACAAGGTTATATTTCTATGACAAGGAAGTAGGAGATCCTCTGTTAGCCTTAACCAGAGTCTTCCCAGGCTGTTGTTTCCTATCATGCTGAAATGTAATTTAAAAATTAAATTTTCCCCGCTCTGGCGCTAGCTGAGTGAGAACGCTAAGCACAGCACAGTGTGCCTGGCTTCACATATCAATCACTGGTCGCTTGGGACCAGGCTCTTCAAGATGACAGCTGAGCCTGCTGAGCAGTATTACTTGTGACAGTTGCAGCTTAGGGGGAGCACACATTTTATAGATTCATGCTGCTGACCACCAGGTGACTTCCAGCAATATGCAGCCCCAAACGCACTCTGCTGAGACAGGTCAGGCCAGCCCTTCTGCTGCCTGCCTCCTAACTGAAACTGTCATGAGCCAGGTGCATCTCTCCACCCACACAGAGACACAGTCACAGAAAAGCATGTGTTAGTGGGACTCTCTAGGAGGTCCAGTTCCAGGCAAACAGGCACTGACTGGCACCTGACTCGGGGGCTCCATGGTGCAGGACCTTCGAGATCAAGAAAATAAGAAGGGGACAATATGAAAGGATGACTTTTTGTATCACCAAGGAAGACCACTGAAACCAATGCCAGCAAGGCAGGAATGTGTGAATGCAAATGGCTGCATGGATGAATCTCCAAAATTTGTCAAGTCTGAGCATCCAGACACACAGGACAAATGCTAGGACCAGGGAGATAGTTTAGTGGCTTACGTGCCTACCTGGCAAGCACAGGTTCCTGAGTTCAATCCCCAGGACTTCAAAAACAAAGTAAAACAAACAAACAACAATAACAACAAAAAAATGCTGCAAGACACCAGGTCTATAACAGCACAGAACAGAGAAGGTCAATGTACAGCTGTGGCAGAGACAGTGCTTAAAGAGACACGTGAGACCCCTGGAGTGCCCAGGAAGTTCTAGGCCTCCACAGGATGGGCTGGCTACGGGTGTGCATCCAAAGCACGACCCCCAGACTACTGGCCAGATATAAGCACTCTCCACTGTACATAAATGACGCCCCAACAAACTGGACTTAAAAGAGTTATAGGAGGCCAAATAACAAAAAACTGCCTACTTAGTCTCAAAGCTATCTTGAAAAGAAAGCTATTTTAGTCTCCCAAAATAAAGTGAGTAAAAAGAGCCATCTTTTGGAATTGGATGTATTTTATTATTTTATTTGTTTATTTATTTTATATTTTAGGGAAGGGTCTACAGGGTATTCACTACTAGATCAGACTCATAGTGATTCACCTGTTTGCAGCTTCCCAAGAGCTGAGATCACAGGCACATGCCACCATGCCCAGGCTCTACTGCTGGCTCAGGGCACCCTGGGGGCGGGAACAGCACCCCAGGCCCAGGAATTGAAACCCCAGCCCCTGCACCTGCTTGCAGGCACTTTAATCCCTTGACCTATTTGGCCAGCCCCTGGAATTGAACATATTTTAGTTTAATGCAAAGTAATGTGATTCTCATTTGAAATGAGAGTGAGAGACACTTCCAGAGGATACACCAAGATGTGGGGATGCCCTAAGGCTTTCTAGGCCTCCTAGTGGCCAGAGTTGGAGCAGAGCTGGAAGACCCTGCTAGTGGGATCTGGATTCCTTTATTCCAATCAACAAGGAACTACCTACTTGGCCACCAGGATGAAAATGCCCAGGAGGAGGCAGTGACCTAACGCACTGGTAAAAGCACCCTAAGGAAGCACAGGCAGACAGAGTAGGAGTGGGAAAGCAGCAGGCAGAGGCACACCCAGCAGCCACCCCTGCAGGTTCCATGGCTCTGTACACTGAGTTGCTCGTGCTGTACAACAGCCCCTGGCAAGCGTGTACATGCTGCTCCCCTGCCACAGACTCAGCAGTAAGTCTTCCTACAGGGCTCTCCCCACCTTCCCATCCAACAAACAAACTCGTGGAGCCCACCGGCAAGTCATGCAGTGAGTGGGACCCACACCCTGGGCATCAGGCCTGCCCCACAGGCCTCAGAACCCCAGAAGGCCTTAAAGGCCCTATAGAATAAATACTGATAATTTTAAAAAGAGAAGCTTCGAAGGTTGTTCCAAGTACAATAACATAAAATACCTGTGTACTTTAACTAAAGATTTTCTTTAGAAAAGCCTAAAAACTAAAGAACATAATCTATATTCAAAATAATATCTTCTACTTGGCCTTCTAACATCTAATCACTGAGGAAAGAATTTAGTACTTAGCAAAAGTATCACCAAAAGTGAGATTATTTGTTCTAGAAAGAGGCCAAATGATGGATGGAAAACATTGGCAAACTTAAGTTTCTCTAACAGTGAGGTGATTTTAACATAAAATCTTTAATTCAATTCTTCTAGAAAGAAAACTTAAGAAATAAAGCTGTTCCTTCAAAATTGAATGGCACGTGCATAGCTGTTCTCACTCAGGGTCCTAAGT
Organism: Myocastor coypus; assembly: GCA_004027025.1. NCBI lineage: Eukaryota > Metazoa > Chordata > Mammalia > Rodentia > Myocastoridae > Myocastor > Myocastor coypus. The sequence continues at coordinate 74,182 of PVJA010000563.1, read as the reverse complement.
GCAACCTACATTTCTCAGGGTCTCAGAGGAGCCTGCCTACAAAGATTCTAGCAATAGGCATGAAACAGCTGCTGCTCTATTCTAATAAAGACAACAGATAGATTCAGTCTCTGTGGGCTTTCTTTTATGTATTAATTCTTTAGGTCAGAATGCTGAACTAAAATTAAAAAAAAAATAAACAAAACCTCAAACTTCATAAAACTCTAATTGTACATTAAAAGTCACCATGGGAAGAAATAAAAGGTAAACACTTGACAGTTCCCTAAACCTTCATACTTTTATTTGATGTTAGTAACAAACACTAAACCAGCACTTAGTATGTGCAGGCACTGCCCAAAGCACTGTGAGTACATGCAGTCATGTGCTGCTCACCACCTCAGCCAGTGGATTTTATTAATCCCATGTTCCACATGAGACACAAAAGGTGATGTGACCAATAAAGGTCACCTGGGGAGAGGAGACAGAATACTGGGAACCCAGAACTATTCTGACAGCTACAGTCCATGGCTTGGGGAGGTGGAGTCCACTTGCTCTGTGTCTCTCACAGGGGGTCCTGCAGCAGGCTGCAGCAGGCTGTGTACAGGGGTTGAGGCCCAGAGCCATGCATCTGAAGGCAGACAGCATTCCTGAAGGGAGAAGTAGGCATCCTCCAGGCTAACGCTAACAGTCCATTCCTGGGCAGGTGGTTATACCCAGACAAGCATAAAAGGAAGCATGATAACAACACGCTTTCTTTCCTTGGCTTTGGTAAGATCAAAGGAAGCAAAACTCTTTGGACTTGGTTTTATGTATTTTGAGTGAAAGCCACACAGACTGCCTGTATTGGTTCCTCTACCTGCTCTGACAGGAGCATCTTCCCAGATCTGCTTGGGGCTGCAGACCACCACCTAGGGCTCTGACTGGCCTAGAGTTTTGATTGGAAACACTGAGTAGCTTCATTCAAGTTCTATACATGAAATCGATTTAATGCCTGGTTATATTTTATTAACAGGTGTATAAGTTAAAGTAAAATAAATCTATGCACCAAGTAAAGTCATTGTATGGTACCAATCCTGTGAATTCTGTTTGGGTAACTGCAGTTCTGAGTGGGTGAAAGAATTTCTAACTGCTAATCTGAAAATATGAAAATGTGGCAGATAACCTCAAAATTATTTTCCCATATATGTTACATTACATATATGTACAAAGGGAACTCTACACAGACACACAACATCTGAACTGATGGAGAGCAAATAAAAAGCAACTGAGCAGTAGACATGACTAGGTCAGAGAGATGGAAAGCAATCGAGCAAAGACATGGTGCAACATTTTAATAAAGAAGCCACTGAAACTTAAAATAACAAAAAAATGACTACTTCAAAGGCACTGCTCCACTCAACAAAAACCTCAAATATACAAATTACTGCCATTTTTTTTTAAAAAAGGAGAAACTCGGTGTATAATAACTAAAATCTAAAAACCTGATGTTCCTTATTTCTCCAGGAATCCTGAAAATTAGCATACATAAGGGGGAGATCCCTGGGAGTTTCAGAGCTCCTCCAAGGTGTCTCAGAGTTTGGGAGAGACGGGGAGAGCTGGTTCCAGCTCCATCCTCTTTTCCCTCCTTTAAGCTCCAAGGCTCCTATAAGCTTTTCACAGTCTCCTTGATATTCTTAGGAGAAAAAGGGCTACTCAGGTGTAATGGTTTCTGTCTAAGTGTCACTTCTGATGCCTCAAATAGTCATAGGTGATGGCAGGCTTTTGATTGTTGAATCTAGAGTTTGTGATTGACTCATGGTCCAATGCTGGGATTAAGGGTGCAGAGGCTACACCTGCCCTAGGGCGGGTAGTCTGCACACCATGGAAGGGACAGAAGGAGGCTTATCTCTCATTTGTTGCTTTTGCTGTTTTCTGCTTCTGTGAGCTGCTGCCTCTCTGCCTTGGAGCTAGCTGATTATGGACTGAAACCTCTACATTAGCTAAGTAAACCTGTCTTCCTTTAACATTGGGGTCAGGTATTTTGTCTCAGCAACAAGAGAAAAATAACTAAGACATCAGGTAAGATGAAATTTGGAGACCACTAACTGGCCAATTTTCCCTTTTTACCAATGAGAAACTCAAGGCTAAGAGCAACTAACAGAGTAAAAGTCACTCCACAAACCATGGGAGCGCCAGAACCTACAGAATTCAGTGGTCCGATACCCAAGTTGGTGTTTACATGAAGAAAATACTTCCAAGACACCTTGATACTCCATGTACTGGTGACCCTACTAGACATCATTACACTAACATGACTGCCATCCTAATTGTCTCATTTACTCTTCTCTAGTTGCTGTAACAAATACCCAACACCCAAAATGAAGGAAATGTTTATTTAGCTCACAGTTAATGGAGTTTTCACTCCACACTGAGCTGGCTCCAAGGCAGAGTGGCACATGTAGAGAGCAACATTTCATGGCAGTAGCAAATAGCAGAGAGCAAAAGGGAGGAGCAGCAGCAAAAGCCAACAGAGAGGAAGTCTGTCTCCCTTAATTTACATTCAGGCTTTCTGCCCCAGGCTAAGTGTAGTACTCATACCCATAATCCCAGCAGTACTAAAGCCCATAATCCCAGCCCTGACCATAAATTAATCTCAAACTCTGTAAGTCCCCACCCCATGACTGCATGAGGTTCTGGGGGGACAACTAGACACAAAACATAGCATGAATGAAAGTATAATTTACTGAGGAAGGGATAGTAGCCAGCAACATTTAATGAAGCACTATGAGTCAAGGGAAATATATTAGAAGATACAGTCATTATTTTGCAGAGTATGATGGAAGGTAATAAGCACATCTCTTCCCTAAAAGTTGTACAAGTCAAATAATACCTGAAACAGACTAGGAAATGTTCCTAATTAGTAAAATAAATAGCGAAAGTAATACCAGCACTAAACACAATTCATTGTTTATTATCTATCAGCCAGGGGATATAGCACTTTACATGTACTGACAGTCCCCAGACAGAAATATTATTCTCATTTTTACAGATGACAAAAATTGAGGCTATACTCATGGGTTTGCCCAGGACTGTGGGGTCCTTCAGGATATGCAATCACAGGCAGGGAATCAGGAAAGTTCTGGTGACGCTGGCACAGCTGCTCGCCTACCTGGGGGTGGGAGGGAGGAGCTTCCCTGTCTGACTCGCAGGCTGATGCTGCTGTCTATGGGATAACTTCCTTCCATGTGCCACAGCCTAGAGTTGAACAGACTGGCATACAGAATGGCAGACTAGCAATTTCAAAGGCTATGTTTTCTTCATCATAGGTCTGTGGAGAAACTCAGATGGCTGAAGGTTCATGGGTTGTTTCCATGTCTTCTAGTCTGTTGGTCTATAAGCCTACTATTGTGCTAGTATCATGCCGTTTTTTGTTAATATAGCTTTGTAATATGACTTGCAATCCAAGAATTGCTGTCCCCTTTTTCCCCCCTCAAGACCGTATTGGCTATTCTGCATCTCTTCTGGTTTTATGTAAGTTTAACGATTTCCTTTTTCTAGTTCTGTGAAGAAAATTGTTACAATTTTAAATAGAAATTCCACTTGGCATACCTATATCCAGATGAGAGAATAAAGAAAATGTGGTTCATCCACACAGCGGAGTATTATTCAACCATAATGAATGGAATCACATCATTTACAGGAAACTGCATGGAGCATGAGATCATAATGCTAAGTGAAATAACACAGACACAGAAAGCTAATATCATGTTTTTCTTCTATGACAAGCCTAAAATAAAGATGGTAGGAAACAAAAGGACAGAGTTTGTGGAGGTGGGCTAGGGAGTCAGGAGAAAGTAGGGCTTAGGAAGGAGGTCAAGCATTAAAAACTGATTAAGATATAATAAATTCATGTACTAATTTCTCAAAATAAATGCAACTATTATATATTATGCAGAAACACAATTAAGAGAAGGAAAGTACTAGTTATATTCCTTTCTTTCTGATCAAGATTTGCTCTTCTTTCTTTCCTGACGACAGTGCTTTGGCCAGGGCCTACAGCACCATGTCTGCTACAAGTGCTCACACAGAAGATTCTTGCCTCATTCATGCTTTGAGCACTGAACTGCAAAATATGATACCTGGTTTAGGATGATTCTGTAACTATCATTGATGGAACAGTTTCTTCCTCAGAACTCAGAATGTATTATTTGGGGTATTGTTTATTTGTAAATTATGGAAATTCATTCAATTTTACTGTATTTTCTTCACTCCCTAAGACTATTTCTATTTGTTGAGAAACTAGTACACCAAATTATGGTTCAGAGAGCATATGTGATTATGATATAGGCTCCCTACAATATATACCACAATAATGAAGAGCATACAAAAATCTTCAAGTAGGAAAGGGGCTTGCAAACTTTCGCTCTTGGAACAGCATTATTGGCTGTAGATACCACCACTTGGCTCTTCTCATAAAATGAATTAATTTTCCCACCTTTCCTTTTCTCTGAAGGAGTTTGCCTGCACCAGTATTAGTATGCTTTAGAATGCTTCTAAAGTTCACTAGGGAGGATTGCCGTAAAATTGTAGAAAATGATTAAGGTATGAGTGTAATTCTGTTAATAGCAAAAGTACTGTGGAGATATATTTTTTCCTCAGCACTGCTTTACTGTTTTCTGGGAATTTGTGAATTTTAATTCAATTTTCAGATTGATGTGAGAAAAAAAAAGGAGGCAACATCTTGCAAAGCACTCACAGGTAGCTTTGGCTCCCAGTTCAAAGTGACTGAGAACACACTCCATGCCTCTGACAGCAGTCCTGTAGAAAAGCAAAGAAGGGGCACGTACCTTGACCTCGAACTCGAAGTGTGCATCCTTCCCTTGTCCGCAAAGGACATACCGTGGAATACTAATCTTAATTGGGTCCTTCAGGTCATCCGGGTTTGCTCCCAAACATCGAGAAACCATCTGCTATCAAAGGCACATCAAATGGAGAGAACAAAGAAAAAGCAATCACTCCACAGCAAATAGGCTGCTTGGGCAGGAGGGAGAAAATGTGTTTCAAGTAAAGAAAAGAGCATCAAACCAGTGGAGTTTATTTAGAAAAATGACGGTTTCCTCTGAAAGAGAAATGCTAAGCCTTTAACAAAAGATCATTTCTTAAGGTACATCATTCCAAGAAGTAAGAGCAAAACCAGTTGAAAATGCTGTCTGACTTTGAAGTTTCTTCCAATTTATAAAAAAAAGTGAAAGCAAGGACAGATTACATATCCTGACTTTAAAAAAGTCAGTGTAAACTAAGATTCTTTTCTAAAGTCTTGGTCATCTGACAAGCTTTTCTTCTTCACAGACTGCCATGTATAGAGCTGCAAAAGCTGGAATTCATTCAAATTTATTTAACTGTGAATTTGAGCCATTTTTATAAGTTCTTACAATTGCAACTAAAACAAGCCCAAGTATTTCCCAGGGACTCTATCTGATTAATAATCACTCAGCTCTGATGGAAAGGTCTTGAGGAAGAGGTATAAAAAAATACTCAAAATGGGCTCTCTTGAGTGTGAAGAGGAAAAAATCTCCAAATAATCCTTCTTATTTGCACTAACCTGGAGCTTTAGAAAGTATAAGACAATATATTTTTGAAACAACAGTAATAAAATAATTAGATCCCAGTTACAGCCAGCATAGATGATAAAAGACATGAGCTATTGACATGGACTGGTCCACTGAATACTCCAGATCCTCCTGTGAGGTGTGAATCATTACTAACCCTATTTATCAGATGGAAACCCTGGAATGCAGGTGAATCATGTTGATGGGGATAAGTCATAGGCCCAGGATTTGAACTCATGGTTATCAGAACCCATTTTTATCACCTCTCTGCTTTTCTGCTATCACAAAATTTTAAAATAATTCCTCCAAGAGAAAATGCAAACACAGAATGCAAGAAAATGGAAACTCCATGGCAATGCAGTAAAACCACTTCCTTGACCAATAAGGACCCATCTCTCAAGAAATGGGACACAGGCAGGGTTCCCCAGGCAGGGGTTTCCTAGTTAGCTGTGATGATGGGTGACAGAGGGGACATCTGGCTTCAGTCCACTGATTTCAATCTAGCTGGAGTGTGATTATCTTGACCTGCCATGAAGTTACCGTGGCCTTTTAGAGCATTTTAATTTTCTTCCCTGTAGCTGGTCACCCATAGCAGGAACCACATGGGTCACAAAGGCACCTGTGCCTGACGCCAGGAGCTAAAAGGGAAATTCCTGGAGGAATTTCTAGATAGAAGCATTGCTGAAGATTTTTCAACTCACGGTCCATTCCAAATTATTTTAAATGTAGACTTTCCCTGAAACATGAAACAAGCTGACCCATTTAAAGAGACAAGGGAGAGAAGCAATCTGGTAGTTTTAGTTATAAGAACACATTAACATCAAGAAACGCCTTTGACCTACAAATGCCATGATTTAGTCACGAAGTTCTTGCTCTGCTGCCTAAGCCAGTATGTCATGTTTAATAACTGTATTTTCCAAAGAAGAGTATTATCTCTTCCTAAATCTGACACAGTGTCTCTGAGATTCAGCGTGTGGTGGTATATACCAGGAGTTGAGGATGGGAAACACTATATAGCTAGGGGCAAGCTCAGCAGAGGGGAGGTGACACTGTAGGGATTTCTGGCAACTGACACATAGAAGGGGAGAACAATTCTCTATACCTCAAGGGGAATCTGAGTGCCTACCAAATACACAAGGTCAAGACCTCAGCAAGAGATCCTGCATGTGCATCTGAATGTACATACACACACACATTCATACACACACACACACTCATACACACACACACAGACACACACACACACACGCATGCACATGTGCAACTCCAGGCTCTGTCCTCACAGCAGAGGAGGAGGGAGGGCAGGCAGCAAGAGGTAGCTTTCCCTTCTCCCCTCAGTCCCAGCAAAAAGAAAAGTATAAAATTCATCATTTCTGGTGCTAAGGATTGAACCCAGCACCTCTGCATTTAGCCATATTCATAGTCCTTTTATTCTTTGTTTTGAGACAAGGTCTTGCTAAGTTGCTTAGGATGAGCTTACACTTGAAATCTTCCTGCCTGAGCTTCCCAGGTGTGCATGACCAGCATGCCCGGCTACTAGGAAATAAATTCTTAAATGCAGACCTCCTGGCAAGGGATCATTACTCCAAGCTCTCTACTGAACTTCTGTTGCTTCAAGAGCAAGGTCACCATATACATTAGCTGAGGGAGAGGAGCTGAAGGCCAACTTCTACTTTTTCTTTCACAATTTTGCCATGAGTGTTATCCCCACTTACAAACCTGAACCTTTCCAGACTCCGTGGGTTGTCACAGAGGCACAGAGGACTGTATCACCAGTGTGATGCACACTGGATCTACAGCTCTTCCTGCTTCTCTGGGCTGGCCACAGAAAGTGGACTTGGGATGTCGGGTGGTGTCTAAGCCAAAGGCTCATGATATGGTTGTCACTTTAGGATGTCCTTGCAAAAGCCATCACTGACTCCTTGGTGCCTTGGTTTCCTCAGTTATGGAAGTGGGCATAGCATTTTATTTCTCAATTCCAATGGTCAACATGACAGTGCCCTGCTCTATGGGATACAAGGTAGGCTCTGACAGAGCAAACTGAGAGTTATACCATAATAAGCAAGCTGGTACAGGAGATCTGAAAGTGAATAATTGTTGTACGTTGTTACCTAAACAACATGACTTTTGCTGAGGGAGCGTTTCGCTGACAAAACTGCCCAGACATACTCTGTGAGCTCCACAGAAAACATTATTGGCCTTCCAAATACTTTTTCTTATATCCACTTCTAGGATATATGGTGAAGAAACATTACTATCTTCCTCTTATTTTTAAAATGGTACTGCGGATCACACTCAGGATCCTGTGCTTGCCAGGCAGGCACTTAGCTGTTGAGCTATCTCCCCAACTATTTTTTAGGAGGAGGCCAAGGTCTTGGGAATACAGCATGACCTGCAAAATATTTGAAGTTTCAAAGACCTTTACTACTCTCCAGCTGTACTATGTTTTGAACAAAAGATTTGGCATTTCTGCTCGAAAGGTAACAGTTGCTATTTTAACATTTTTTTTATATAAATGTTTTCAAAATGGGATAAAAATGCACTGATGGTCTAGCTTTTACACGGTTATTTATTTCCAAAAAGATACAGTTATAAAATCCACCCTTAAGGGAAGGGCAGGCTCATGAATCTTTTACAAAAACAAAAGGGAAGCAAAGCCCCACTTCTGGCAGTTGCCCTGGGAGCATGAGCTAAAGACAGCTCAGTCATCTGGGCCTGGCTGAAATTTACAATGTCTACATAGTTCACGGCAATCTGGCACAGCCCTCGACATGGCTCCTGAGCTGGCACCTTGATAAAAGTTTCTTGATCTGATGCCAGAACTGCTGCCCTCCAGGACCAGATGGGGATGGGTAGTAGCTACGTGGCTGAGAAGACAGCCATCCCTGTTCATCTCTCAGCATGCTGGGGACAAGAAATGTGGCCATGGTCCTCCACTATCATTCTCAGCTACCGTGTACTTCAGTCCCACCAACTTCATAGGAACTCAGTACTAGTGCATAGCAATGAGCTGCTACCGAAATGAACAGCTGAACCATGTCAGGGAAATGAAGATGTCTGAGCAGAAGTATAAGAAATACAGAGGAGAAATATTAAAAAGCAGGCTTTTTCCATCAAGTCACTGCTGTAACATAAATATTAAAAATTATCCTATGAAGCCAAAGTCATGGGAAATGTAGAAGTCTGGGGATATAGAGAGAAAGGTTCTTGACATTCTACTAAACTATGTTTATTCTGGGCAAGCCAGAGGCGGGAAAAGTCCTAATATAAATGTCCCCAAAATTTATTCTTGACTCGCAAGTGACTATTCTTTGAGTTTCATGGTTTTTCTACTAGACATGTAAGAGTGTGTTAGATCATATTATATCCTACTGCTTATGAGAGCTGTTAAGTGCCAGTGATATTATTTAGTTTGGAATCAGTCAGCTTCCCTCCAAGTGGCAAAGAAGACTATTAGACTGCGGTGGGCAGGCAAGACACAGATGGCTGTGCAGGTAAAGAAATGCAAGGCTGTGTTTGGATGCAGCTCTGTGTGGTGGGCACAAAGAATTAAAGTGCACTCTCGAGTGGTTCTACTTAGAAAGAAAAGGTTAAGAAATGTAATTATTAACTTGGATTACATATCTGTGCATAGCAAATATCATTGTTAGAAATTAAATACAAAGAAAATTTTTTTCTGATAGCTTTTAATGCAACAGTGTTTTGTTTCAGCAAATACATTGGTTTCGTATTGTGGGGAAACAATGTAGCCAGATGCTTGGCCAAAATACACCGGCAGAACCTAGGCTCCAACATATTATCACATTCAAATCTTCTCTTCCTACTCAGGCTGTCTCCTTCAGAAGGGGCCAGTGGAGGAAATGAATAGAAAGCAGCATTAATGTATTCTCAATCAACAGGAAGAGCAGAAAACTCTACAGGGAATCATCAGCACTTCCCCCGAACACTCTAATTATGGACCAGATGGTGAAATGCAGTACACACTTTGACCATAAAAAGGTCAGACCCAAAATCTGCCATCTAATCTCCTGGTACCCATATCAAAATTTACTTCAAATATACAGGCACATAATGGTTTCTATCAAATTTAATGAAATTATCAACTCCTGTCTTTGTTCTTATCATAGCAGATATTTCTTATTCCTCCTTATTTTCAACCACACAGGGATAGTTCTAGCTAGAACTATTACAGATTAAGTAACTACTATTTCCTAGCAATGTAAAAATGAGGCTTTGGGGAAGAGCTGTATATTTTTTAAAATGAGCTATGTCATAAGGGACAGGGAATGACGATAACATCTTTGAGCAAGAGAAACTAGGTGTATGAGAAATATCCAAGATGTGCTCATAGTCTGTCCATGAGAATGCTGCTTGTGCCACAAAAGGAACTCATGTCACTCATGCTCCCTTTGAAGACTTGGTAGGGCTTAGTAAAAGCAACTAATAGGCTTTTGCTAAGACATGTACCTCCCTATTGCCACGGTACAGGTGCATGTCTCTGTTAGGAGCAGGACTTCCCACAGCAGCTTGGCAGAAGAATAAATGCTAACTTTACCTCTTTAAAAAGAGCTTAGTTCACAGAAATAAAGCTACTCAAAGAAAGATATCTTTTTAGAAACCTAACATATAGCCATAGGGATAAATTACTCAGAAACTGACACACTACACTGGGCATGGATGCTACAGAAATAATTTGAGTTTAGCTGATATTTCCAAGCCATGATTCTTTTTGGAATTATTTCCTCCATATTGATCTGAGTGGGCCAACACTGTTTCAAGGTTTGAAATACTGGATACTTGATGAATGTTTCAATTTGAAACTATCAAAATTATTTCTATTTTGTGATTTCTAGGTCTTACAAGCCTAGTGCCTTTAATGATCTTCATTTCTGAACAATTCATTATATATGATTATTGTAAGAAGACTAAATATCAGGTCTAGTATACTTGGCTGCAGACAGGGCAACATTTGCTAAGTGTCTGGGATCCTCAGGAGGGAAAACCAGACGGTTCCTCATTCCAGTTTTACAGTATCTTTGGCTAATCATGAGAAGAACCACACATCTATATCCCTCATGTTTTGTAGAGCTCTAGCCCTGGTTCCAGCTGTGCTTTATTCTACAGTGTAAAAGTAAGCCCCGGGTGGCAAGCAAGAAGGTATTTCTTTCAGGTTTCTTTATAGCATTACTGTTTAACTTTCCAGCTACAGGAGCAACACTGAGCATTCATGGTGAGCTCCATCCCATTAGGACTCTGTCCAGGCTTTGCATCCAGAGGAGCTGCAAAATGTAGATGTTTGCAAAAGAGAGACGCAAGGTTCCTTTAAGGGAACAAAGGGCTTGGAAAAAATTTAGGCACTCAATGAGAGCAAGAAAAACAGCAATAAGCTCATAGAGACCATCTTCATGTCCAGGCATTACAAGAAAAAATTACAAGTTAGGCAAGAATTAACTTAATGATGCTTATAAATATTCATTTCTAGCTCTGTAAAAAAAAAAAAAAAAAGGTATATTCTGGATTAAGCATATTCAGGTTTTACTTACAATTTTCAACCAAATAGTCATTTTTGGGTCTAAGTTCCCAGATATAAAGTGGAGGATGGTGCTAAACCTTCCATTCGAAGAGCATCATTAAAAAGGAACAATATAGGGCCAAACCTTCACACTTTGTAAACCACAGTATACAGGATAATTGAGGCTGCTGCCATTATAACAATCCTCTACATCTTCAGCAAGAAGTGATTTCAGCCAAATAAGGGTGGTGGGTAATGACTTATGATGGAATCCTTCTCCTTCTCATCAATTAGACTGTTTGGTTCCATTTCTCATAAAGGAAGCATTGGCAAATTTACTAACATGTGTCCTTAACATGAAATTAGATAATGGCAGTTTGGCAGCTGCTGCTCATGGAACAGAGGATGGACTGAAGGGTACTGAAGAAAAAAAAAAAAAAATTCCAAGGAAGTGGAGAAAGAGCGATTCTGTCCTCTGGAGGCTGTGATGTGACAGAGCCTGCAGCATAGACTTGCTTTGTTCCACTACAGAAGTATTTTTGTTAGATGAAGATACTTGCAACAATCACTAGGTGATGGAGAAAATGGTCTACCAACAACTGTCTCCAAGGAATGCCCCGCTTCAGTGCTATAAGGTAATCCACACAGGCATGGATGTATTCAAGCAAAGATAGAACTGGAAAGCAAGCTGAAGTAATTGTAAAGGTCCTAGTGCATATGTTCTCCTAGTACTAGGAACTTTCCATGAGAGGAAGTCCTAGAACCTTGAGAACCTTGACATAAAGAATCTGTGGTTGAGTACATAGCTGGCACAAATCTTTGCTCTCCTGCATGGCAATCTATATGGGTGAAGTCCACTTCCTTGACTTCACCTTGGATCAGCAGGGTGACTCACATCAGCCAATGAAATGTGAGCTGACAGGCCAGCAGAGGCTCATGTGGCTGCCTTTACGGTCATGTCTATTGCATTTTCAGTGCCACCATAGTCAGAAACAGTCCTACAACCTCTAGAACAACCTCTGCCACTTACAAGCAAACCAGCAATGAGAGGGTAAGGAAAAGCCTTTATTTGTTTGGTTCATACAAAATGCCACCAAAGCTTTGAGGGTTGCGTGTCATGCTTCTTACTTTTCTATAGCTGGCTGACAAAACATTTACCATACTAAATATTTTTCATGGATGAAGTGAGCTGGGCTCACCATTGAATCAGCATTAATTTAAAAAAAATAAAAGCGCAAATATAGCTTTAAATCATCTGGGGAACAAAAGGTAAGGAGAAATTATAGTAATTATTCCTGCTGGAAAGCTCAAGTATTCCCTTCCAAAAGAAAGTATGCACATTTTTTTTTTTTTTTAATGAGACTGGAGAGACACACTGCTTTGAAATGTTTTTCAACAAACTCTAAACAAATTTATCCTACCAACCACAAGTCTGTAAAGCAGGCAGCTGTGAGCATAATGGATTTTAATCAAAGTCAGATGAAATCACTATTTCAAAAGTACTCAAAGACGTATTGTCTAGAAAGTATTAAGTCCCATAATGTAAATGTTTATATGTATATTACAACAATGCAAAGTGTCACAGAATCAAGCCTGTAAGAAGTTAGGTTTTCTCCTGATTATGAAACTCCTTAGAGCTGAGCTGTTTCAATAGGCTGACTCCAGAGACTCTCACACCTGCTCTGCTGGAGGAGACTTTGGAATTCTGCAGAATAAGCCAGCAGAAGCTGCTGATTGAAGCTATGGTGGGTAACGACACAAGCAGTTCTGCGCTGCTTCGGCAGGCATTACACCCACCTTAATACTTCCTACACAGCTACTAAATTGAACTCTCAGCCCCATAAACTGTATTTTATCTCTAGGTACAAAGTATATTCAGTACAGAGAAGAGGCATGTAAAATGTGAATGCTCTAGGCTGTTTCTGTCATGTGGTGAGATCTGAACATGATCCCCACCAAGGCCCACTTGGATCATAAAGCAGACTGAGAAGTGGTGATGAGTGACAGGACTCTGTGCAGGGCTCCCAGGTACACATGCTCCATTAGTGACAGCTATCAAACCCCATGCATGACCTGAAACCTGTGAGAATTCTGCCTCTGTACTTGTGAGGACACACAAGTCTGTCGGTCGAATATTTAGTGCTCTGTGTTTAAACGAGATACAATTTGTGTGTGTGTGTGTGTGTGTGTGTGTGTGTGTGTGTGTGTGTGTGTTTTAGGGTGTTCAAAGGTCTCACTACTAGATTGGACTTATAGCGATTCACCTGTTACAGCCTCCTAAGAGCTGTGATTACAGAAGCGTACCACCATTCCCAGTCTCAATTGCCATCTCAGCTTGCCCAGGGGACGAGGCCAGCCAGGCAGGCCCAGGAATCGAACTCCTAGCCCTTGCGCCTGCCTGCAGGCCCTCTAATCCACTGAGCTATTTGGCTGGCCCAAATGAGGTATAATTCATGTATCACTGTCTTTCTTGACTGTGGTAACCCTCTGGCAGAATGTCAAGTTCTCATCTCTGTTTGCAATCACTTATTCTATTATTTAAGGATTATGAGAAAATGCTGAGTGAGACAATTTAAGAAAAAGTAAGGCAGAATGACATAGCTGGAGAAAGAAAATACGAAAATAAGTGTGAAGAAGTGATGTTTATATGAGCAGTGTATCATGGTACATTTTGGGATTGTTCTCCCATGACAGAAGATGATCTATTAGTGTAAACAGTGACACCTAAGTACCATCAATGTGAACATCAGGGGTATGAGATATATACATATGGTGGAGGGGGCTTTGGAAAAGATAAAAATGTGTTCCACCTTAAAAATAGGACAGTTTAGCTGTCCTGACAACAAACTGCTTCCCTAGTCCAAAGGAAACAGGGTGTTGGTCACCAGAGTATAGGTCCATGTACATTTTCCAGCTTCCTGGGTTTTGCTCTTCACTTCCCCAAAACTGAGTGGAGGACTCCAGGTGAAAACACAGACGCCTTGTGTGGCTTGTCACTGGCTCCAGTGTGGACAGAGCTAAGATGTGTTCTGCCTGCCGGAGGGTGGGGTGAGCTTCTGGATGGGGTGCATTTTGAAACCATCCCTGTTGCCAATGAGTAACAGATGCCAAAAAAGGCTACATTTATGGTGCCCACTGTCCAAAGATTTGAGCAGAACAGAAAAATAAATATGTGGTCACAGCTGAGCAGGAGGGGAGTGGTAGGGCAGACAGGGTGTGCTGTTGCCCCGTGAGATGCTGGAGTTCATAGTGCCACATCCTCAGGGGCAGGGCAATAGTGGCAGAGTGACCAGGGAAATGTGACGCAAACACAAGGTGTTTCTGAGTGCACACAGGACTGTGACACAAAGAGAAAAGGAGGGTCGTAGGTTCTCAGGAGAGAGCGATCCAAAGGACACAGCCAATGCCTTTAGGAGGGATAGCAGGAAACTTCCTGAGAAGGGAAGACCCACACAGGCAGAGGTGGACGCCCATCCCTGGCCAACAGGGCTCCCCTCTACTAGGGTGGTCATGGCAAGAGGCAAGAGGGTGATCAGCCAGGGAAAAGTGCAGTGTCTTCCCAGACAACACCATACTTGATGGGACAGCAGAAAGAAGCCTTTAGGTGAAGAGTCTTGGTAGAAATATAAAAGTTTAGAAAAATAACTCGACTGTGGTAGGAGATAGGGGAGTGGACATCTGCACAGAGCAATAGGAAAAAACCCAACAAGTCAGGTGTTAGAAAGGCATAGTCAAGAAGCCTCAGTGAAGGGAAGAGAAGCAATTAGCTAAGGCAGAAGGCGCAGCATGGCAGGCGGTGCTCTCCCACACCCACTGGGTGACAAAGGGCACACAGCACTAACAGGTGCTCACACGGGAAGACCAACTGTGCAGGAGCTAGGGTGTCAGGGAAGGTCACTGCCTTGTAGGCAGCACACATTAGCTCCCAGGATCAGCAGGCACAGGCTGACACTGAGCCACCTCGTGATAAATCGGCACACAGCCAGGCAATCAGAAATCACCTCTGAAATTGCCTCCTAATAGTGAGGCGGACCCAAATTTATAAGCTTGGGTTTCAAGGAAATGAAGCAGGTAGTAATAAAGGTATTTTACCACTTCTCTCCCAGTACCTGTTTTCATCCAACTATATTTAAAATATTTACATTTTGAGAGGTCTTGCTTCCAAATCCAACTTGATTATCTATACTAAGATATGAATATGCCCTTGACTACTTTCACAATGTTCGTTTTATTTTTATTTGGAATTGTTTTATTTTTCCTTTGGGATCAAGAAGTAATATGTGTATGTACCAGTGCCCAGTGATGAAGTGCATCTACTATGCATTGCAAACATACACTAATAAAAAAGTAGGAAATGTTCATTTTATTAAAGATCCCATGAAAACTGTGCTATCGCTGTTAAGTCTTCCTCTTAGAGTCTTGTCAGGTGTGAGATAAGCCACAATGCCTCATCCTGAGAACTGAAAGTGAGTTTCCAGATCTCCGGCACTCCAGTCTGACTCCCCTGCAGCTGAGGCAGGGTGGGAAACAGGTGGGCAACAGGCACTGCCTGAGGGGCCACAGGAAGGTCATTTTTTGAATCCCATCGAAGTCCTCGTTTTCTTAAGAAGGTGAGTTCTACTGTTGATAGATTGTTCTTATCTGGAATGACAATGCACCTGAGTTCACTCAGAGCACAGCACTGGATCACATCAAAGGGCACACGTCGGGGAAAGGTGTGCAGAGCTCCTGGGTGAGGATAAAACACGCCATCTTCCCTCACCAGTGCAAGGTGGGTGTTTAGTAGGACCAGGGACCGGCACAGGCCACAGCCTGTTTCACCTTCGACTCTGACTGTTGTGCAGAGCAACACCTGAACCTCTGACAGAGATGGGGCATCACCTTCCATATTGCTGTGAAGAAAGTAAACCATATCAACCAAAGTGGTCTGGAATTTGGAGGACAACTGAACCCCACTTGTCAAAGCTAATGGGGGGATTTCTGCTTTCCAATCCAGGGAAAGCTGAACCAGATCTTGCTGGAGTAATGGATGGTCTGCACAGGCAGCGGCTTCAGCCTTTGACACCAACACACACAGGAGATCCCAGCAGAGCTGCTGGGAGAGGCTCTTGTTGTAAGTGAATGCTGTAAGCAGGAGACCTTCCATACAGCCCAGGAAGCGGACGCTCTGCCCACCAAACCCAACCTGAATCTCCCGCAGTCCAGAGAGAGGCAGGGCATGAAAAATGCTCAGTGAGCCTGGGCAAGTATCTGCCAGGACCAAGGCGTATAACCCTGTAGGAAGCAGGAGCAGGCACCCCGGCTGGGGCTCAGGGTCTGAGCAATTGGCAACAGCCAGCCAATAAATGCCCCTGACTTCCTTCAGGCTATCTGCAAGGCTAGGAACAGCAGAAGCCACATGCTTCTGAAGGTCTCTGAAAAGGCATGCTTGCAATTTCAGCATGGGAGCTGGGAATGGCACGAGGGTCTGTATAAATGCACAGCTCTGTCTGACATCTTCATACTTGAGGCAGAAAACTGAACTTGGCGAGGAGCCTGGTAAACCTGCAACCTTGAAGGTGGAGGCCACATAGGGCACAGTCCTCTCCTTTGGCACCAGGCTCCCTGTCTCTGCACTGCTGCTGCCAAACTGAGCTCCAGGAACAGAGTGGGGTCCTGACGGTGCCACCTGTGACTTCAAGGGTGTGGCATGGGGCAGCTGCTTCAGCACTGGCAGGCTTTGGAAGAATGCTGTCATGCGTGAGGTGAGCCCACTTGGGGCACACAGACTCCCCACATGCATAGCTCTGCTAATCACTGCAGTGCCCGCATGTAGCAGGTGACTACTGCTGTCTTTATAAAGGTCTGAGAACTTGTGGTAAATATATCCCAGGCCACTGTTTCCTTTGGCCCCAACATTTATCGGTGACATTGCAGAGCTATTCATTCCAACAGCTAAAGCATTCTCATCTTGCTCACTGCAACCTGTGGGGCCCAGGCCACTCTGGGAGGTGCTCCCAGATACATACTCCTCCCAAGAAGCAGGGCCTGAGAGAACAAAGCAAAGAGCCCCACTCAGTCTGGCCTGCCTGCTTCTGCTGTCTGTAAGTGCTTGCCGGGATGTGCACTGCAGCCATGTCCAACTGGACTCAGCTGCCAAGCTGTGCTTCCTGAGATCTGCCCTTCCCTGAAAATTCTCTGCAATGATGCTGGACTCCTTCCCGTTAAGAAAAGCGCTTTCAGGTAGATGAAGGCACTCTGGCTCCAGGTGTGGAGATCTTTGTTCAGGGAGATCTTTGCACCCACTGTTGGGTAGCATCTCAGCCCCGGAGGACAGATCCCGTCCCTCCTGTGATGGTGCAGAGGACAGCCAGGAGACTCTGGAGCCTGGGCTGCTCCCCAGCAGGTGATGGCTGCAGTGGCCGCTCTGTCTCACCTCTCTCCTTTCTTCTCTGATAACATGGGCAGTGTCAGTGGAGTCTTTGGACAGAAGACAGATAACACATTGTGCCGCCGGCTGAGATTGCCTTTTCTGTTCAACATGTCAAAAAAAAGTTGAAATGGGCATGCAGTATCACTTCTTGTGATTCTTTTGCATATCATGATTCTTGTGGTTACTGATTTCATTGGGAGGAGTAATTTAGCCACTGGTATTGATTGATACATGATTTAAAAAGATCTAATTTATACACAGCACATCAATGTCCATATTACACATCTTATAAACTGCTGAGCACTTGATACGAGCATATAGTACAAGACTGATCCACAGTATCCATTTCTTGATCTCAGATTTTGTTCACTTTGAAGTAAATTCCAAGGCTTTGGCCTCCATGTTTAAAATGCCATACTTAGATGTGAAAATAAGTGCATGACTGTATGCTCAAAGTCTAAAACCATTGGGGAATACATAAGGAAAATCAGAAGGTGAGGGCAAGGGAAGGCTGCAGGTATTCCAGCCCAGGCCATGCCTCCCTTTTTTTCTGGCTACTTCCTAGGGATCCTTGTTTGTGTCCTCCCTGTCAGGTCACCATCATTAGGGACAGCTTACCACAGACCAGCTATGTGCCAGACACAAGGGATACAAAGACATAAACAGTGACACTGTGCTCTGCCTGAGCTGTGCTGGAGATGGGCTCCAGAAGGGCACAATGTCATTACCCGGTGAAGATTACCGCCAAGTCAGTTTTTCTCATGGTAAAACAGTCAACTTGGTGATTTCTGTTCAGTAATATATGGACATTGGTGAGAAAATTTCCACCACCTAGCAGTTTTATTTTGTTTTCCAATCTAGAACTCCCAAGTAGGACAGGCTCCACAGACAAGAAAAAAATAAGCAAAATCTTACAAACTGTATGCCCAAATAAACGTTAGTTTGACAATTCACCAGAGAAATAAGCCAATGAATTAAGAATATTTTCCTTGTATTAATGCCAACTCATAGTCTATAAATGAAAAAAGGTTTTTAAAACATGGAGAAGTACTCAGTTTCACTTCCAAACCTTGTATCTGATTATATAATTCCACCTTTCAAATGCAGACCAAGGGAAAGGATACTGTTACAAAGGAAAACCTGGGCAGAGCTCCACCACTGCTACATGCCACTCAAGTGAAGCCAGAGCAGTTTTCAACCTGCAGGATCTCGTTTAATTTTAAGTCCATATAATAGCTTGCCTTCCCCATTAGCCATTAATCTCACTGGGACTTCAAAATTCTAATTATGCAACTAAACATTAAGAAAATTTAATCACACAAGCATGCCATAATTTAAGCGACCCTATCAATCCGAAAAATCATTACCTACCTCATATTTTAGCTTACGTTGAATGGTGCCATTGTGAAGTTTCTCATTATCCTGAAAAGAAAATAAAAAGCCTTCTACATTAAATTATAGCATGTTCATAAAGGGGAGAAAAACTGATTCAATTAGAAGTATTTATGGGAACAAAATTCTAAAGAAACATACTTATCATTCAACAATGACAACCCTTCTATAGAATTTATATGCCTAAGGTAAACAGGACTCTATAGATCCATCTGCCTGAAAGAGAAATGAATGATTTACTTCTCATCTTAAAATTATATGAATAATAATGCAAGGAAGAGCTTCTCCAGCTATTTCTTAATTTGTACATTAGAAATAAACTGTTTTACAAGCTGATAAAAAAAATCTCTCAATGTTTCTACTTTGAAAAATTTACAAAGTAAAATTAAATACTTAAGGAAATTGGTTATATTTTAAGAGAAAACAGATACATGTTACACACAGAAGTTCTATAAACCAAACAAAATACAGTAAGGCATTTTACAAGACTTTATATTTACTTACGAGTTTTCTCAGAATTGCAAAATACAAAATGAAGTTACTCCTGAATTAAAACTATTTGTAAACAAGCTTAATCCAAAAAATATTTAATAAAATCTGTTGCGATGTCCCACATCTGAATTTTCTCTTAAGCAGCAGTAATGTAAGCTCTGACACAACCACTGCCACCACTACCTTACCAATGAGGTCATTTTCAAAAGCAAACAGCTCCTGCTGCTTACCTTTGTCAGATCTGTAGAAGCATGCCTAGCATCACCAACTGAATGATGCAAATCCTGAAGCCGTCTTTGGACTTCCTCTTCAATGTAAGCATTGATTCTGAAAACCACAGAGAGGTGACAAACTTGAACATCTCTAACCACACTTGATTACTATGTCTCTCTTTATGATGCTGCTATAATGGAAAGTTTTGCCATTCTACATGCAATACATAAAAACAACTTGGGGTCATAAACAATTTTGTTCTATCCGAGAAATCTAGTGCCATGTGTTCACTATTTACTTTTCCCAAAAATGTGGAATAGTTGAATCAATAACAGCATACTGAGTCAGGACAGGAGACTAAGACACCTGATCCAAACCTGTTTTGGGTTCCCCCATGGAAGCCTACTCCAGAAAAGTGGAAAGTTACAGTGATGTTGGAAGCTCTGTGCATATCACATCTAAGCCTAAGACACAACAACTGGTTTCCTCACACAGAAAGGGGCACTGCAGATTTCTCAATCACAACATCATTTATAAATCACAAAACATTCAAATGCAAGTGTACATACTACTCAGGAGGACAAATGTCATGGATTGCTGCATTGCTCCTGGCATGCCTGGTCTCTCCAAGTAGGCTGTCTGTTCCAGGTCAGGGACCACATCCTAAAGGTCTCACCCTTCCCAAACACCTGTCACAGGTCCACTTTGGGGTGGGGAAGCCAGAGACAGCTGATTTCTACAGAACTATGCAAGGACTATCCAGTGCTCCATAGAATGTAGGTAAAGTTGAATGAAGTGTAACAATCAGCTCTAGCCATCTCAGGGGATTTCAATCCAATCTCTGCTCTGTTCTTCAGAGGACAGAATTGGCAAGACCACAGTTGTAGTCACCAAAAATCATTTCTGCAACATGGATTACTGACATGAAGCCTGGCCCAGTTTTCTACTGCACTCCTCATTTTATGGACTGATTAGAAGGAATAAATTAAATGGATTCCAACTACCATTCCAACTACCAGCACAACCATTAAATAACAAATCTGCCTTTGTATTTCTAAACACATGCATCACACTTTTAACTTTGTTTCTGCATAGTAACTGATAGAGAATTCTCTAAAATGTTTAATAAAGACATTAACATTTTAGATGAAACAGCTGGAATAAAGTATAGTGCATACTTCTAATGTTGAAAACAAATTCATGTGCAACTTCACATGAAACAAAGCAACATATATCATCTTCCCTGACCTTCACTTCAATTTGAAACTAGCTCCAAGGAAAACACAAACCTGTATTTAAGGAGCACCTGAGCCTTTTGACATTCTGAGTACACTGTGAAAGCCAAACACTTATCTCTTAATGTCCAGGACAGACCAGCAGTTTAATATGTCCCCAAGATACTTGGATGGGGAGAAAAGGAATCATCATTTTCTTATGGTCAGAGAATGAATACAATGATTTATCTGAGGACTCTAAGCTATAGAGTAATTCATAATGGCATCTACATTGAAATTTTATTATCCTACCACCAGATATACATTTAATATGGTCATTCTGGATATACTAGCACAGATTTTTTTAAAGCAAACTTCATCTACTTATAATTAATGACATAAAGTAACTGTGAGCACTAGGTGCTCCTCAGCATGACTGAATTAATTCTACATCTGTGCGGTGCTTTTTTGTTTTTTTAACCTGGCTTTGCACCACTTTATCCTGGATGAGCTTTTAATGTTGCCTTCTCACACGGCCCACCTGCACCAAGACTGTGGATTTGTCTGACCAGTTCATTTCTAGGCCCTTGATTTCCTTCATATCTTTCACCCCATCACCAGCCAAACAGCAGCTGGCTAAGACAGACTGCTTCCCAGGCACAAGAAAGTACTTCCATATACAAAGAGGCTGATGCAGGATCAACAGTAAAGTAGAAAAGGTGTAAGCCGAGAATGAGCTATAAGAAGGGTACAGCACAAGGGTTACAAGTACCTCAAAGCTGGAGTCTGATCAAGAGGAAGACACTACCAAGCCCTGGGCAGTAGATATGCAGAATTATGAGTTTCCTAGCTCCAGCTTCAGTACAGGGTAGTTGGAGGAGACATATGGGATTCTGATTAATACTTCTACTTGACAAAGAGATCTATGTTTCAAAGAGCTTTTGGAAATAATCTACTGAAGAGGTGTATCATAGTCAAGGCATTTCTGAGTTCACTCTTCAAATACCAAAGGGTGAATGTGAGGACTTGGAAAAGAGGTAGATGTCCCTGATGCAGAAAGCAATATGAGCAAAGGAGCTCTTCTGAAGGAATCCACTTTAGCTAGAGCAGAGGCAATGGAAAGAGGAAGGAAGGTAGGTCGGCCTGGGAGAGCTGCACGGAAGTTACACAAGAAATTAAAATAAGCCACAAATTGTGAAACTAAATTAGTTCCAATGTTAGACAATCCATTAAATATGAGGTTGACTTGATAGCAACTTCTAAGTAGAAGGGCATTTTTCCACTGACTCTGCCATGCCTCAACTATGGCCATACTGAGTAGTAAATCTGGACCTAGACAACACATGGCCCCGTACCTAATGGCTGCAGCTCATCTGTTGTGTCACTGTGAACAAGTTATTCTACACTGGATCTCTGTTTCTATATGGATCAAACCAGAGTCAGCTAATCTTGGTAATTCGTTCAGCTCCCAAAATCAGAGATTGTAGCTTGAGAAGCCAAGGTATCATGCTGCTGCCACCAGCAACCTGACGCTGCATCCTGAATATGAAATCCAAGCTCTTAGGTCTCAGAAATGTGATCAAAGTGTGTTATGGTTTTTGTCTGGTTGTCCCCCTGAAGCTTCATGCAGTCACTGGGGTGGCTTCTAGAAGTTTTGATTAACTGATGATCTGATGCTGGGATTATGGGTGTGAGTGTTATATCTGCCCTGCAATGGATAGCCTGAATACAATATAAGGAGGGAGAGAGGCTTGCTAGCTACTGCTCCTCCCATTTTTGCTCTTTGCTGTTTCCTGCCAACATGAACAGTTACCTTCTGCCATACGTCACTCTGACTTGGAGCCAGCTGAGTATGGACTGAAATCTCCACTAACTTTGAGCTAAATAAACTTTTCCTTCCTTCATTTTGTGTGCTGGGTATTTTGTCCCAGCAACAAGAGAAAAGTAACCGAGACAAAATGGTCACCAGATAAGTAGCCATGTTTTTCTTAGGAGGAAATGCTTGTCTAATAATAAGCAACTTGCCAAGGATACAGTATTTTTAAAAGAGGGAACAATACGCATAAGAGTGAAGTCAGTAGTCCTGAGGCGGGTAAGAAACAGGGAACCATGTCAACAGGTTCTCAGCCATGCCAAAGAACAGCAGGCTATAAACAGACTGTCAAAAATGTCCACAGCACAAAATTCATCTGCAAACAGTTGCTTAGAAGCCCCTGTCTTGACTCTAGTCAAGTCAAGACGACGAGAAGGACTACATAGAGGAAATAGGATTTGAGTGGAACCCTAGAGAGACTGAGATTTATATGGGTAGCCAGGATCAACTAAGGCAACCAGAAAAAGACATGTCATTCTAAGAGCTGGCCCACCTGTACAGCACGTACATGCTCAGTAGAGAAGAGGACAAAGTAGTCAAGTGACAGGAAGAAATAGACCTGGATCCAACTTGCCATTCTGGCACTCCTAATTGTGACCCTAGTCCCCAGTGGCTATCTAGCCACAGATGGTTCAATTTTCCCCTTCTGTTAAATGGCCCTTACTTTACTAGAAGGGCAAATGACAACACACATGTAGCATATAAAACAGTTTGAGCAGTGCCGGTGAAATAGCTCAGCAGATTAAAGCACCTGCAAGCAGGCACAGGGACCAGGAATTTAATCCCCAGGCCTACCATGCTGGCCCCACTCCTGGGATGTGCTGAGATAGCAATTGAGACTGGATGTGATGTGTACACCTGTAATCCCAGCTCTTAGGAAACAGTAAATAGGAGGATCACTATGAGTCCAATCTAGTAGTGAGACCCTGAACACCCTGCAGACCCTTCCCTAAAATGCAAAATAATAATAACAATAAATAAAATAATTTGAGTTATACAGGGTCATTCCTCATGGCTTGTGACATGACTATTATGATATTATCAGATAAGAAAATATAGTTTAATAAACATATATCAGTTTTCCTGCTACAGTGACAGGTGGGCTTTTCTCCTAGGGCTAACAGGAATTCTGTGGGCAGCTGGAATGAGCAGCTGGTAGAAAAGTGATAGTACAATGAATTAGACCCAGATCATAGGGGCTGAGAAGCCAACAGGAAAGTCAGGTTCAGGGGATACTCCACCTATATTATATATAAATATAGTCTTCTAGTAGTCGTTCACAAGAGGCCAAGTCTTAGCTCCTGGCTTGGCCATGAGAACCTGGCAAGAAAATAAAATTCAACAGAAACATTCAGAGAAAATTGGTGGGGATTCACAGACAGGCAGAAAGACTAGCCTGACCTGAAATGATCTCAGCAATGCCTACTTCATTGGAACTCAAGAAGCTCATAGATTCCTGTGTATGACTTATGCAGGAACGCTGACGTTAATCGCCTCCACAGAAACTGCAGCCCCTCACTTGCTATTAGAGAGTATTGATACTAAGTGGCTGGCTGAGGAAAGCGAGAGACATCAAGCTAAGAGCTCTGTTCCACTCTCACTGTACACTACAGGATACAAATTGAGAGCATGCCCTCCACTACTTTGAATTTCCTGAGGCTGGAGCTTTGTCCAGTAATTTCATTTACATAGCATACCTGCAATCATTTTCTTAATCCTCCTACCTATTTCTCCGGAATAATGGCACTTTGGTTTCTATTGTTATTTTGTTGTTGTTTTGCCTGAAGGAATTACCCTGGAATGACTGTACATATAATCCACAATGCAAACCCATTATTTAAAAGGAAAGTCACCTTGACCATTCAAGATAGACAATTGGACAGAGGCTACAGTGATGCCTGCAATCAATCACATCAACCAGCACTGCTTTATTATGCCTCTGCCCAAAGGACCACCTAGGGCCTTCTGATGTGACCCAAGGAGGTGCTATGATAGGAGAGGGTGCCCTTCCAGCCCCTTCAACTGGGGTTGCAGTTAAGGTCTCAACTGAGACCCTAAGTCAAAGGCCTTGGAGCTGAAAGACCTCTCACTGCACCATACAGAGGCCCAGAGTCAAGGCTCCCACTCAAGTTCACCCAGATAGCAAGAGCTGGGCCAGGCTAGGATGGCTCCTGTGGGTTTCCAAACTGGGTGATGTTCACACACCCAGGGGCCATCAGCCTTTCAGAGGCCTCGGTACCATGTCTACAGGGTGCCCGGAAGAGGTGCTCTTAAATGCTCAAATACAGTGCAGTTCCTGGTTTGAAAACCTACTATTTCAAACTGCCCAGTGACAGAGAATAGGTATAGCAGAAAAGTAAATGTTTCTTCCTTACTATGAAGAGCACTAGATGACTAAAGTTTCATTTTTCACAATAACAAAATATAGTATCCATGTGTCACCAAACATAGTTACATATCTCACTGTACACAGAACCATCAGGTGAGTTTGGTTCAGCTTTGCTGAGACAAGGTCTCACTGTATCATCTGGGTTGGACACAAACTCACAATACTGCTGTCTCAGCCCCACACATGCTGGGATTAGTAGAGTCCTGAGGTTTTCTCTCAAATACTGTGAGGCGCTGGGGTGGCAGAAGTTTTAGATTTTAGTTCTCCCAGGGCTGTGGGAGCCTATACACTAACCTAGTTTGTGTCTTTTGGGAATGATGCTTTACCATAATAAATACTAGTCCAAGAGAGCTCAGCAACTGGTGAGGAAGGGCAGCAGTGGAGAGAGGAAAAGAGATGAGGAAGGAGGAAGGTAAAGAGGAAGAGAAGGAAAGAGAGCAAGAGGGGGAGGGCAAAGGAATGGACAGTGGCACATGACAGGGATCGAGAGGGATGAGGGGAAGTGGAGGGGACAGGAAGGGAAAGAGGAGGGAAGACAGAGACAGAGAAGGAGGGGGCAGGGAAAAAAAAGGAGGGGGAAACTTAGGCTTCTGCATTATCAAAGCACTCTGCATTCCATGCATCAGGGAGCAATGGACAAGGTTTTGTGCATGGGTTTCTGTTAAGCTAGTGCTTCTAGGAGAAAGATGCTACGGACAAAAAAGTCCTCAGTTGTACTTTTTTTGGGTTTCATAAAATAATCATTTGCCTATATACTAGAATCTAGAAAAGCTAGGAGAATTGCTTTCTGGAAAAGTTGGTGAGCTAGGCGTGGTGGCACACGCCTGTAATCCCAGCACTCAGGAGGCTGAGGCAGGAGGATCGGTGTGAGTTCAAGACCAGCCTGGGCTACAAAAGTGAGCTCAAGGCCAGCGAGAACTGCACAGTGAGACCCTGTCTCAAAAAGACAAAAAAAAAAAAAAAAAAAAAAAGTGGTGAGATATACCTCATGAGCGGCAAAAAGGAACAAAGTTCTATGCCCACCATGTGCCGCTATCTATGTTCCAGGTCTCACCTGTCCCGGTCCTTCTCCAGGGCCTCCGCTTCAGCCTCCAGGCCAGCCAGGAAGTCCGACGACTGCTCGCTGCTGCTGCTGCTGCTCTGCACAGCCAGCTTCTGCCTCTGCTCCTCACTCTCTGGGCCCAGCGTGGGATGCTGCTGCAGGGCCGAATGCCTGCACCACAGCTTGGCCACTGCCTGCTCCAGGGCCTCCTTCTGCTGCTTTTCCTGGGACTCCAGAATCTCCTTCTCCTTTTTCCTCACTTTTTCTTCTTGTCTTGCAATGTTGGCAGTGAACTCAAAGGTTGCCTGGAGCTGCTGCAGCTGGCGGGTGTTGGCCAGGTGCTGGGCAAGCTGCTCTTCTTTTGCTTCCATTTCTTTTTCCACCTCATACAGAGTGTTGTCCAAGCTGAGCGGGCCCTGGTCAAGGATTTCCACCACTCTCCGTTTCTCTTCCAACAGAGCTGGCCGGTGATTTTGCAGCAGGTCCTGTAGCTGCCGTTCTTTATACCGCAGCCTGCATTCTGCTGCCTTCATTTTCTCGAAATCTAGAGCCACCCGGGACATCCTTGGGCCACTACCATCATTGTTTTCCAGCAACCTAGAGTCTGTGTCCTTTACACACTGTAAGCATTCCAGGGCTTCCTGCTCTTCTTGGACTTCTTTATTTAGGAAGTCTTCCTGCTGGGCCAGCTCCTGCTCTGCAGTGGCCAGCTGGACTAGCTGCTTTCTCTTAAACTCTAGGAAGCGCAGCTGGCCCCCATCTGGCTCCTGGCTGACCTGCTCCCCTTTGGCCAAGACCTCTCTGGCCTGCAGCAAGGCTGCTCGGATGCTCTCAAGCTCTCTTTTCTCCTCCTTGGCCCGCAGAACCTCGCCACGCTGTAGTGGGGCCCACTCCTGCCTCTCCGGCAGCTGCCCCTCCAGCTGTGCCACCAGCAGCCTCTGCTCTTTCTCCTGCTCCTCCAGCCGCTGCTTTTCCAGGGCCAGCTTGTTGCACTGCTCATCTTTTTGCCGCTGCAGCGGGCCCAGTTCCCAGAAGATCTCCATCTTCTCGGCCTGCTTGCTGCTGCTGAGTTCCTGGAGCCAATGGAGGAAGCTCTCTTCCTCTTGTCGCCTTTTCTGCAGCTCGATGCCCTGCTGCTCACGTAGCCTCTCCTCCTCAAATTTTTCCTTCTCAGCCAGCAGGTCCTTGAGCTTGTTCTCAATGTGGAAGCTGCGGCGCTTGAGACTCTCCTCCTGCTTGCGAATCTCACGCTTGACGATTTCAGTCTCCTTGCGCTGCGTCTCCACCTCCTGCTGCATGCGCTCCAGTGCTGCTTTGTCCGACTTCTGCTTTTCCTCCATCTCTTCTATCAGCTTCCTGCAATGCAATCCCAGACCCAACATCACTGCCTCACTACAGCAAATGCTGCTTCAACTTGAAAACACATACACAATGTAAAGCCAAACTCTTCAATATAGTAACCCAGGAAATACACTCAGCAATGTGGTCTTCACATTTTTTACTGTTTAACTATCCAGTGTGTCCTCTGGCTATTCTCCTGAAGTAGCCTCTGATGCCATTTTTTGTGACACCTGGAATCACACTGCTATATATGATATATTTTTTAAAAACCTGAGTTCAAAGAAAACAGTATCCAATTTAAATCTAAATTTAATGTAAAGAATTTAATTCAGTTCAAAGAGTAAATCTCAAGTTCAGTTCCAAGATGACGAGATAGAAATGCTATGCTGTCTTCAACTCACTAGGGTCAAATATCAAAGTCAAGATAATTGACAATTCACTGATTCAGCTGAACTAACTACCTGCTACTCAGTGCTTAATCACTAGTTCAGAACAAATGGTGATCACCAAATGGTCGAAAAAATTAGTTTACCGGTGCATAACACTGAAAATAACTAGAAAACCCATTAGAATACTCAAATGCACGACTCTGGGAGTGACAAGCTACTTCATGGCATGCTCAATCAGGTTTTGGGGGTCAGGATGGCCTCTAGAGTAACAATACAGAGCAGGGGGTGGATGCGTGGATGGCCTCCATCTCCTGGCCACCAAAATCTGTCCCATATGATGCTAAAAATAAAGTTGACTCATGTGACACTTATGCTTATAATTCTAGAAAATAACGGTCTAAGATAAAGATTTTCTATAGCTTAGTTTCTATTCCAATATCTATACGTGGTATACTTTTTAGCCTGTTAAACAGGAAAGATGAAAAAGAAAGGGAAAGTATAGTTTTATTGAGCAAAGATTTCAGATCAGACAAAGTACTCTCCAAGGCAATCAAACAGCCAGCCCAGACACATGGGCACATCCTAAAGGAAAAATGAGTGCAAAATATGCAGAGTGAGTTATAGATGGCAAACATAGATGGAACAACAATAAAGGGAGGTGTTTAAACACTGGAGGATTAGGTAAGAAGAAAGGGCAATTACTTTGATTTTGTATTCAATCTTGAATCATTCTTTTGGCCTTTCAAAAATAAATGCAAGGAATATTGGAAAGCTTTTGATTTAAATTCAAACAAATACATAATTGCTGCATTAAAGTAGTACAGTGAATCTGCTTATTGATTCTATTCCCCCATCCTTACAACATTAAGTAAAGTAAATCAGTTAAAATGAAATTACTAGTACAGAAGAGAAGTAAATTCAGACATGGAGGCACTGAAATAGATGCAATGGAGGGGATGCAGGTTATTCACTTGGGACCCACAAACCGTAAGCCCCATATACCTTACCTCTTACTTTCTAATTTTTCAAGTTCTTCTCGTTGTTGTCGTTCAAATTCAAGTCTAATAAAATCAAATGAAAATCAGTTATTTCCTGGATGAATTTTTATCTGTCACTCTATATCAAATTATATATTACAGACAGCATTGGTTCTTCATTAGTTTTTAATTACCATGGATTAGCAAGTTTAACATACACATTCTTTGCTCTATGACTGTGATTAAAAATTAGAATACTTCTGGATGCTTGAATTCATACTGAAAAGGATAAATCTGACTTGACAAAAAACAAATAAATGTCACTATATCTTGAAAAAGCAGAGTTACACATGACTTCTAACTAATAAGCATATCTATGCCATGCAGCTTAGTCACTGGTGAGTAGGTAAAAATGACAGATCTCTACCTTAGACAGATGGGTCCTTTTACAGGGAAAAGACTGCCAGGAGGTAGAGAGAGAGAGAGAGAGAGCACAGACATCAATTAAGAAAATAATTTAACAGGGAAACATCAGGAGAAAAGCAGTAAGGTACTTAAAAGACAATAACTATGCACAAGTTGAGAGATCTCTTTATAAATTTTACATTTTCAAAATTCATGAAACAATGCACAAAGTTAGCTCTGTTATGTTTGGCACATTTCTCATGATAATTACCATAAGAGAAATAACTGAATACCAGTAATAATGATGGTATATACGTAGTTATGCTGCTTACAGGTTCAAGAGCCTCCTATAATTAGTAAGTAGGTGACACAGGACTTCCTGAGGCATTGGGATTATGATCAGACTTATATACTGGCAACAAAATAAAAGGAGGCAGATTGTTGGAAATCTTAGTTCATTAAAATATTGATAACACAAGCTGATTTCCCAAACACTGTATTTGATTATTGCAAGGCTGCACTAGTCCTATTAAATGTCATGAATTATAAAATTTAAGCTTATGTTTTCCTATTGTTATAAATAGAAGGAATAGCTAAAAAGCTAAACTATGGGAAAATCCACCATAATTTTTTTTCCTTTGATAAAGTACAAATCCAAATTGGTAAAAGTGTTACTTTTATACTAATGAACAAATACTTGAACAGGATCTCTTCATCCTCACATGGACTGATAGTGAGATTAAGATGTCTCATAGCCTTTACAAGCAATGCAGTATGCCTCTGACAGTGGTGCTATTCCTACAACACACATACCACAGTGGGCTGTTACTGAAAGCTGTAAAAGGTTTGCCATCACTGGTATAGGACATGGCAGGTGTTGTACCAATTCATATATCTTATCGTTCTTTATAAACTCACTGAAAAATTTTAAGGTAGCAAACGGTGTCTTCATTTCACAGATGAGAAACGCAAAGCTCGGATAGTTCAAATAACTTATCTAAGGTCATGGAGGAAAAAATGTGGTGAAAACAACTTTAGAACCCCCAATATCCAACCTCTAAGGTATCCTCTACTGACTCAATTTATAAGCCATGCTCAAGGTAATGATGTAACATACATGCTCAGTCTACTTAAGTTTATTATTTGGAGTTGTATTCAGCCCACTGTCAAATGAAAATAACCAGCAGCCTACTATAGATATTGTTATCCATGCAAAATCAGTCATGTCAATATATATGAGAAGCTTTTCTGGCCATGAAGTTCAACTCATATGCTATCCCATTAAGTAGGTATAGGGCTTCATTAAAATTAAACACCTTAAATTTTTAAAAAATCAAAGCTATTATTTTATTTAACAGAATCCTTATAAGATTCATAAGTGGTGATTTTAACACTTCCTATTTTCATAGTCAGGAAGTACTACTGGAAAAAAATACTTCTAAAGTCAGAGAATTTCCCTAGTGGAATTAGGTTTATTTTCAATTCTTTTCCTGTGAGCAATAGCCCAAAGCACCCATCAATAGGTGTTGTCTTGACAACATCATGTATATGCAGCTGTGAGGCAAACACCACACTGGGAACTGAGAATTTGAATGAAAATGCACGATTAGAATGTGGCTCTCCTTTTCTTGGGCCTGACACCAGGCATACTTTACTTCCCTCTCACCTCCCAACCTCAAGAGGGAGGAGGTGGCCACACTCACCATCCACAGTTACAAAGCATGAAACTGAGGCCTAGTGTGAATGAGTAGCAAAGGAAGGATGCATCCAGGTTTGGTGCTAAAATCTATACTGCTGACCACTACAGTTTATAGGGAGCTGAGTGGCCTCAAAGAGGTCATAAAATTTGTAATACCTTCTATGACATTTCACTGAGCACTTACTTTTCTCATTGAGTACAGAAGTCAGGCAATGTACATTTTTTGGTGGGGGGGGGTTACTGCAGATCAGACTTGGGACCTTACTCTTTCCACGCAAACACTTAAGCTGCTAAGCTATATCCCCAGCCTACTATGTGAAAGGATATACCAGTGGTAAGGTACAGTTCCTGTCCTGGTCTATGACAGTATGTCACTCCTACAGAGAGGCACTAATCCTGGAATGCAGAAGTTTTCTGTTTTAGGTCCCATCTGTGACATTCTTTATGATATAGGAACTCAAGGAAGCCCAACAAAACCAACCAGACTCAGGATTGTGATGGGAATAATGCTAAGACATTCAGCCCAAGCAGACAATAGAAATCAAACAGGTAAGGGCCTTGTAAGCGAACAGTGTGAGCTTCATCCTAAAGATGGGCTGCATCTTGGACAGCATTGCTGAAGGGTACACACAAAGGAAGTGTGTGGAGAACAGATGCTAGGGGAGCGATGTGGGAATCCAAGACAAAAATTAGGAAGCCATTTGAGCATCCTAAATAAGAGAGAGTGGAGGGAGGCAGGATCTAAGACAACCACAGTGAAGAAACAAAAGTTCTTCTCTATTTAGGAGGCTGACAAACTTAGATAACTGGCTGGATTTTGATAGGGGTAGGTTCAAGAAAGGAAGAGTCATAGATAAGCCTCTATTTTCTGCCAGGTTAGAGAAAGGATGGAAAGGAGAAAAGATAGAAAGATAAACTGTAAGTGCCCAGAGGCCATGAGATATGAACACAAATTCCAGTGGATGTGAGACTTTGTATGTTAGTTAGCCTTAGATATTTCATTTTTATAGAAGTTAAAGAATAAACCCTACTCCAGAGTGCTATAGCCAGGACTGGGGGAGATAAACACATGTATAATTTTGCTGGGTGTCACCTGGCATCATTAGGTTGAGAGTCACTTTGAATGTTTGGCTCAGCAGGATAAGGAGAGTTGAGAGAAGTGGCAGTGGGGAGGGAAGCAGCAGTAGCTGTCAAGGACATGCACCGAGATGGTAGGGCCGGGTTGGGCTTAATATACACCTACTGGCCAACTCACTCCACATTGGGCGCTGCTCAGAGGACTTTGGGTTTAGCTCCTAGACTGACCCTACCCTGCCTTCTGGAAGAGGAGCTCTGTTCCATTTCTGAAGATTCCCCAGGGTCATCCCAATTGTGATGTTCAGCAGGAAGGAACAATGACCTGGCACTCGGGCCCTTATTAAGGCTGGAGGTGTAGGTCTGGGATTTGTAGCAACTGAAGCCTCAAGAGTGGGTGAGGTTACCCAGGACACATGGGCAGAATGGGAAGTCTGAAAGATCACAAGAACTATAGACATTGGAGGAGAACAATGAGCCCTCAAATAAGGATAGGGAGAGCAGTCAGAGAGACAGAAGGCAGGAAAGGGCTGGCGCATAAAGGCAGACTAAAGAGGAAGTTCAATGAGTTGGTGGCATTAAGTGGTTGACCAGTGTCAAATAGGATAGGGCCCTGGGACAAGGCCCAGAACATGGAGCTCACATGGAGGGGCCTGTGTCAGCCCAAGGCCTGCCAGAAGACAGGCAGTGTCAGGAAGGACAGTGTAGTGGAGAACCTCCTTCGTAGTTTTACTTGTGAAGCAGAAGTGGCAGATTTAGGAAGATGATGTTGTTTTTCACAGATGAAAGACATGTGCCTATCTGATTCCAGGATAAAGAAGCAAGGAGAGGGGGGCTGGACAAAAAAACTGGGAAGAAGCTGACGATCTCTGATGCAGAGAAGGCCTTAAAAAGGCAGAGATGAGAGAACATACCTCAAGATAAGGGGTCTAGTGCCAGCTGAATCCTGGCTTGAATCCAGGCTCCTCCCCTGCCCAAACATGGAAGAATCTCTTAACCTTTCTAACCCTTGGTTTCCTCACTACAATATAGATCCAAACTTAACCTTGGTTTTTGCTAGGTGAGAGGCTTCAATCAGAGTACACACGAGCACTATTCAGTGAATAAATGCTACAAGCTGTCAGTCCTATAAGGTGGCTGTAGTTACTCTGAGAAAGGCAAGTAGGTGCTTTGTCTTTAGGACAGGAAAGAAAGATGAAAGGGAATTGTAAGATAGATCTGAGATATGAAGGTGTTATTCTCTTAGGTGTCTGTATTCTGTGAGGTTAGAAGCAAGGTCCTCTACTAAGAGCAAGATGACAGATGGTAAGGTTACAGGGACAGAGAGATAATTTGTAATAGGTGAAAGAGCCCAGGTCTAAGAGAGTTGATAAAGAAAATGAAATTAAAAAAAAAATAGCCAACTGGACATGATTTAGGTTTTGAGACTATTAATTTACAGAGGCACAGATCTTCATGCTCGTGCTTTTCTCTTGTAATACAAGCTGAGGTGCCTGGATACTGACAGAAGGAAAAGACAGGTCAGTGGCTCCAGAGCTGGGACTCTAGGCAGGTCACCAAAAAGGGACCACTTGAGGATTCAAGAAGCTCAATATTGGTATGAGGAATTGATGAGATATTGAATAGGAACTAAATGAGGACATAACAAGGCTTGAAAGTGAAAACTGGAAATCAAAGAAGCCTCCTGGGTGAAGCGAGTACTTCCTAGGTAACCATTTTGCCAGATGGCCAATCCATACAGAATCACTAAAGACAGCAGCAGCACCTAGAAAGGGGGTGAAAGACACTGGAGGAAACAGCGGGGAGAGGAGCAGCAACAGCAGGAAAGGCAGAGAGGGACAGGGTGGGGCCACAGGCCAGCACTGCTAGCCAGGGCAGAGAGGATGGTCTGAGCCAGGCTTGCAGGGGACCCAAGGCCTCTGAGGATCCCCAGCTCGATGCCTGACTGAGGTGGAGAAGAGGGCCTTTGGGTCAATGGCAGCTGCTCAGCCCATAGCCTGGAAGCCGCAGCTCTGAGTAGGATCCAGGGAAATGAGTAGGACCTATAGAAATGTAAAACGATTACTCAAAAACTCCAACAGAGTCCCAATAAATTCTCAATGAAGAGCTGTGACTTCATTTCTGTGACCTGCTTCTAAACAGAGCTTTGCTATTTTCTACTGAAAGCCTTTGGTGAATAACGATTGCCATTTCCTAAAAAAACAGGAGTAGCAATTTAAAAATAAACCAACAAAAAATCATAAATTGCCCAGTCTTAAAAACAAAGCCATAAAGATTCTGAGAGTCATAATTACAAAGTTAGGGATGGTATTTAAATGAAGTGATGTGAGCTGTGGCTAATAAATATATATCATCGATTAAGTATTACATATCTAGTAACTATACTTTTAAAAGAATTTCTTTTCATACTCCATAATTATTTACATAGCAAGAAGCCACAATAGATCATAAAATATAAATGCAAGTGTGTCAGTATCCAATATCAAGTAAACTACTTCAGATGTAATTGCATTTGAAAGCAGCTGCATTTAAATTAAGTACAATTTACTATTTTACTTTACTAGAATTATCATGACTCTAAATGCTAATTTCCTAAATGTTATAATTAAAAGGGAAACCACAAAAGGACGTTATTTCTGCAGCTTTTTTTTTTTTCTTCACCATTTTAAAATGACATTTGGAAGTTGCACATACCATGTTAGGTATAACAGAAAAGCAGAACACAAGGTCTATTTTTATCAGAAATAATAATTTCTTTTCTTTCAAAGACATTCAACAGTTTTTGATACAACTGCCTGTTTTGCAATTTACATTCCTGTTACTATGAACAACGCAAATAGTGAAAGTGGGCAAATTTCTCAGCTCACACTATTGCGCTGAAAGCAAGACTGGTTAAAAAAGATAATAATCAAATGAATTGAAAGAATAAATAGTTCCAGCTTATGGTGTCCTGATAGTGGCTGGCTGAGCACCTCTGATACCACTGTACTTCAGAAACCCAGGAAGGGCAGCTAGTAGAGCCCAGCAGCACTTGTGCTGGCCGTTGTGGTGAAGTGGGGGAATTAGGCCCAGACTAGAAGTGTCCAGAAGGGAAACCCCTTTAGGGCACAGAAGCAGGCTGTAGTGTCCCAAAGGTGGAGTCCCCACACAGGTGTTTTGCTCTATTCTCTCAGCAGGCTGTGTATCAGGTAAGGGAAACACTACCAGCCGACGGGTGGTGTAGTGGTTGATACAATGTGTCAACTTGGCTGAATGACTCAGCAGCCCGGTTCTCTGTTGATGGGAGCCCCACTCCGGGGTACAATTGGTTCTTCCCTAGAGTATCACCAGGGCCTGCCTAGGATATGATTGGATTTCTCCCTAGAACGGGATCAAGGGCCCGTCCTGGGGTATGATTGGTTCCACCCTAGAGCGCAATGAGTCCACGTCAGAATGACTGAGCACAAAAAGACTTTTTAAAGGGCTGAGGGAGGAGTCAACACTTCACTTCGTCGGAGAAGCTTCGGTCTTCGCATTCAGACTGGACTTCATCGTCTGGCTTGCAGCGCAGACTCTTCGGCCTCCAGCTTAGATCTCTCGCCTTCCGCCGCAGACTCTTCAGCCTCCATCTACAGACACTTCAGTCCTCCATTACGGACCCGTCAGCCAACAGAGACTTACACGGAGTGCTGCAGTGAAGTCCAGGCCTCGGGATTGAATTCTTTAGTCTGGAGCATGCAGACGCCCTGTGGGCGCTTCCTCATCTGACTCTGTGGCTATTGTAAGCCAATCTTACAATTTCTTATAGATTGTATATTTGGTGTTAATATCCATTCCTTATATTATATCTATTCTGTTCCTCTGGTAAAACCCTGACCAATACAGGTGGGCTTGCAGTTTTCATGGCTTTTACGTTAAAGTCAATGTAGGGCTGATTTACTGTGCAAATGACCCATGCAACTGTTCAACGTATGAGTAAGGGCCCCATACTTGATACTCTGCTGTCACCATCTTGAAATTTCTAACAATATTGGAAATTCTGGAAAGCACACATAGTGATATTGGATCCTGCAAAGGATACTACTATTTCTTACCACACGTTATGTCTGAGCCAAGTCTGGGCGCACGCTGCCTGGAGTGTTTGGTAGTGTTCCCTGGTAAGGAACTAGAGCCAGCCTGGAACTCAACAGAAGATGGTTCCCCTCTCCCTGATGGGAGACTGGGTTCTGATCACAGTGTATAGATTAAAACTCCCTGAGCTTCTCACCATGCTGCCGCCTGCAGGAATTTTTAGCCAGTTTCCTAGTATTTTACAGCTGGGTGAATTCCAAGGAGATTGGAGCATCTTAAAGACTGCAGAGTCTGGACTTACATGCTGCGGTCTCTGCTGGGCCTGTCCAGCCCCTCCTCACTCAAGGCCACATGGAGAACATTCTCCAGGGGGGGACTTGGGCAAACTACAGAGTGTACGCACTAGCCATTCTCACAGCTGCAGTCTTCACAGGAAGCCTGTGGTCTTTTCTCTAGCTCTCAGCTCTCTAGAAAGCAAAGAGTAGCTGCTTTGGAGAAATTACTGAAGTTCTACATCACTCAGCCCCTCAGCCCTCCCAGACAGTATTTGGTACCCTCTAAGCCACATAGGTTAGCCAACAGCACACTGCACACAACACAACTCTCACATCAAGAGGTCTTGCATTTTAAAAGGGTAAAGTCAGAGCTTAGCAAATAAATATCTATAGCATTCGAGGTTTCTAATGAACTTTCAAGTCATTAGTAGAAAGAGCTATGACATTGTGAAGAGCCAGTCTCAAATCTTCTGTGTTATAAACTGAAGTACAAAAAGTAACAGTGATTCTTTTTTTAAAAGAAGTAAAATTTGAAACTGAAATACTTTTCTCCAAGTTCCCCCAGCGCATTTTTCATAACAGTGGTGGATCCTGCTGTAATAAAGATGACCCAAGCAATATATGTTAAACCCAGAGACACTTCTGACCAAGCATAAGATCGCTGCTCATTCCAAGTGAATAGAGAGCAAAGAGATCAGATGTCCCACTCAGCACACATCCCAACCTCTCTTCTACCTGCTCCCTTCTACCTCTCATCCCAGGAGATGGAGAAGCATCTCTTCAGAGTAGACACAGGAAAGTTCACCTCTGCACTCCAAACCTATTCTTACCTATCCCAGAATTAGTCTCTTCTCCACACACAAACCACGGGGCCTTTTACTCCAGAAAGAACCTCCCCAAATCAAAAACAGCTCCAAAATGTACATGCCCTGCTGTACACACTAAGAGGGTATGCTGCAGACACTTCCCCACCATTGCATGTAACCATGAGTCTACATGTCCCACACTTTTGCCAAGCTCCCTGAGAATCCAAGGCAGGACTGTGAAGAAGAGAACTGTCAC
This sequence comes from Myocastor coypus, assembly GCA_004027025.1. Classification (NCBI taxonomy): domain Eukaryota; kingdom Metazoa; phylum Chordata; class Mammalia; order Rodentia; family Myocastoridae; genus Myocastor; species Myocastor coypus. The sequence continues at coordinate 36,804 of PVJA010000563.1, read as the reverse complement.
TTCTCCCAGAGTGAGTTCTAAATAAAATCAAATAGGACACACATACACTGCATGGAAAGTGACCTACCAAAGGCATATCCTCTCAGGCAGGAGATGGCAGAGAGGACATATTCACCTTGGATGAGAGGAAGTCAAGTGAAGGAAGTGCAGGCTGTGCCAGGCTTTGCAAGGGGCAGTGTGAGGCCAGGCACAGGACACTGGTGTGGGCACCTTGAGTGAAAGAATGGCAGATATAGAAATGGGAGGTACACGTGGAACCAAGGTGACTGCTGTGTGTCTGCTGTTATGATCAAACAAAGGGACGTGGTGAGCCTTGGAAGTGGGAAGCTTAGCATCACAAGTCAGCCTGGTGCTCTCTTGGGACCCCTTGCTGACAGGTTACTCTTCCACCCCAACCTGGCTCTGGCCACAACACTCAGAAGTGGAGAGGCCCTTACCCACCAATGCCTTTGTTCACCATGCCATCAGTGTGCCTGCTGCTGTCCTAGGCACTGTGGATTCACAGAACCAAGTCCCTGTCCCCATAAACCTTTCATCCAGCAGGGGGAGTGAGTAACTAATAAAGAGTGAGTATGTCATGTGACAGTTGCTATGAAGAGGGCAGAGAGAAAAGGGGACATGAAGGAGAGTACTGCACCCAGGAAAAGAGCAACTATAGAGGAAATGTCTGGTGCTACTGTGGTCGGGGGGAGGCTGAGCAAAGAACAGGAGACTCAGGACATGGCTAGTGTGAATCCAGCAAGACCAGCATGCTAAGAGTGATGGAAACCAAAGAGTGGGCCATAGGAGAGCAACTGGGCCCCAGGGCCAAGCTCACCAGGGCCACACAGGTCACAGAGCAGTGCTGTCCCCCAGGACTGTCTCCACACCAGGGCTGACATTCTGCAAGGCACACAGAAGGTGTCCAGTAGCACTTACATTGGAGAGTGCTCAGAAGACAGTAAAGTGAGCTTCAGAGCCAGAAACCCAGCCCGATGTGTCACAGTGGATCACATGGAAAGAAGATGGTGCCAGCAAAGCAGGCCCCTCTCAGCTTTAAGAAATAATTTGTGACACTCCTCATACTTTTTGAGAAGAATTCACTGCAGGAAATTTAGTGACACAGATGAGTAAAACACAGGCCTGCACCATGACTGCTGAGTTTGCTATCAACTATCTATCCCCACATTGCTCAGAGCTTGCAGTAAAGTCCTCCTAGGAACTAGTCCCTCAAATATACACTTGGATAAGCTCCCAAATCACTCACTGTTACTACACAACATGGTTAACAGCCTGAAATCTACTGACATAGGCACACCATGATTCATGAACTCTCACATGGCTGGAAATGGACATGGCAAACTATTCTGAAGAAAAGTCTGGGGGCTCTACACTGGGAAGCCCAGGAAGAGGTTGCAAAAGAAAAGAACAATACAGAAAGAAAGGAGTAAAAATGTCTGCAGATGCAAAAGCCAGTTTAAGATGCACCACATTGCCTGTGCAGTGACAACATATCACAGGCTGAAGAGCTTTTCACAAGCCTGCTTCACACATTGATACGCTTTTGATACTGCATGCAGAAGGACAACAGCTAACACGCCTAACAACCTGTCCTGGAACATGGCTTCTGTAGCACCGAAAGGGCTGGGGAAAGCCTAGGCCATCTTGGGCCCCGAAGGCTGCTCCATGCCCATCTTGCCACTGCCAGGCCTTTCCTTTCAGTGTGCCAATTCCATGGTTTCTTTCTCTCATCTCTCTCTTCATTGTGCCCCTTGTTGCTTTAATATAAGTAGCTACTGCTGCCTAATAAAGAATTTAGATTTTTGGTCTTTTTTTTTTTTTTTTCCTGTATTTAGGATAAGGTCTACAGGGTCTCACTATGTAGATCAGACTCATAGTGATTCTCCTATTTTCAGCCTCTCAAGTGCCAGGATTACATGCACGCCCACCACACCCAATCTCAGTCACTATCTCAGTGGCACCCCATGGGCAGAGCCAGCACAGCAAGCCCAAGAATGAACCTCAGCCACTGTGCTCTGCCTAAGCAGGCACTTTAGTCCACTGAGCTAACAGGCCAGCCCTTAGTTTCTTTGGGACAGAATCTCATTATGTACTTTAGGCTGGCCTTGAACTCATATATGTAGCCCAGGTTGGCCTACAACTTATGGTGATCATCCTGTCTCAATCTTCCCCAGCACTATGTGCCCCACCATGCCCAGCTGACATAAAAATTCTGGATGTCAGACTGGGAAACAGTTTCATAGTAGAGTGTTTTCTCTACCATGGAGAGGCCCTGAGTTCTATCCTACGCACTGGCAGAAATAAGAGAATCTGAGGCATAGGTTTGTCTCACAAAATAGTAAAGTGGGTAAAGATTTATATGATAATTTATTGCAACATTATCAACAATTTTAATTGGAGAAAAGCACAAAAAGTAGTTGGAAGGGTTCTAAATCATTAGGAAAATGCCAACCACTTAACAGTTCACCCCAAGCGTCACTCTGGCAGCTGTCTCTTTCTACTGAATATCCTGAGCTTCGCTTGGGCAGATGTCACTTCAACCAGTCAACTCTTACATTAAATAAATTTGAAAAATATGCAAGTTTCGGTAATTCTTTAATTTCAATGACAAATGATTAAATGGTGATGTAAACAGAATGATCATATTCAATGGCCTCAGAAAAAGCTCACAGCAGAAGGCTAAGAGAAAAGCAGAAGACAGAATTGCACATTTATTATACCTGTGCAGTTTTTAATGCTCCATTATGATGTAAGATCATACCTGGCACAAAATCACATGCTGTACACCATAAGTACTTTAAAAATACAAGCTACTATACCAGTGTAAACTCATGATGATTTCTTCGTGGAAGGGTAAAGTACACTTGTGATTACTTACTCATTTCTGAGTGTGTTGCTTTTTTACAATAAGCATGTCACTTTTTACTAAGAAAAACTACTTGAATTTTAAAAATCTACTTTGGTTTTAGAAAGGGTTTCACTGTTGTGTTTCTTTTGTCAAACTGTGGTTCATTTCTATTGCTTTCCAACAATGACAGCAATTAACTTTAGTATATCTAAGACACAGGGGCCACTGCTGTTGATTGAACATTTGATGTCACTTAAGTTAGGAAATAGTCACTCAAGGTTAAGAGTACTGTATGGTCTCTGATCAAAGAAGGGACAGAAGTGCCTCACTAGAGAACAATTCATAATGCACAATGAATACATTGTTTTCTGATCATTTTTTTCTCTTCAAACACCTAATTTGAGCTGGAGACATAAAACTGAGAAAAATGAGACCTTTTCACTTACCAATAAATATAGGGAACAATAGTAGACATACAGTTGCCCAAACAAACACAACACAACCAAAGGGATGAAATTTGGCTTAAGAAAGGGATATCTACATTGGTATCTTAGAGACCATCTAGATTTTGCTATGTGATAAGCTGGCAGATACCTGGGCCAGTATTCCAGGATGTGCGAACAGAAGATGAAGACCCAGGGAGCAGGAAGGACCATAACCGCCAACATAATTGGCAACAGAGAAATTAACCTGCAACAGAGAGCTAGCAGTATGACACTGAGTTAATGGAAAACCACACTGGAGTGCAGGACTATGAGGAAGGCTGCTGTCTTCTACGCTTGCCCATAACAATCACTCATCATTCCACTTGGAAATGGCTTGTGTGCTCAGATGACCTTTGCAACTCAGCTGTGGATCATGCAATTACACAAGGAGGGAAACACACACACAGCCCACTATTCAGACAAGGCAGTTGAAAATAAGCGATGAAGATAAATTGTTTGACTTCAATAGCTCCTCTCTCAAACTACTTTAGAAACACAAAACAAGTAACACTCATCATTTAAAATGGCTCAAAGTGGAATAATATTCAAGAGCAAAAAAAGCAAAAGCTGGGTCTATAATTAACACTAATCTTAGTTAACAGAAAATGTAGCCTACTTCTTTCAAAATACTGCTTTCATCACAAGTGTCATAAGACTGTGTGTCTTAACAAGCTATTTAAGCCAATCTATGGTAATTGTAAAGTTAGTATATGGTCCATAAAATAGCAAGATAACTGCGACCAAAAATGGAAGGAGAAACCAGCCCTGAGACAAACTAAACTAAAAAAAATAAAACAGAAGAGACAAACATAGTAAATAACCATCAATGAACACAAAAGCTAACTACCAAATTACCAGTAGCATAAATATTGGCCAACAACATATATAAAACTTCCATGCTCAAGGTCAGCAAAGGAAAAATTAGATAAAACAACTTGCAAAGTAAGAGGAAGTGAGCAAGAAAAGAGCTCAGTGTAGCTAGCAGGAGCCATGCTTGCAAGGGAACATGCCCTTTCCTACCAGAACACACAGTGCAGCAGGGACCATGACTTGTCCTGAAGGTAAAAGTTTCATTGTACACAAGAACAAGCAGGACCTACCAGTGAAAGCCTTTCCAACTGGTATGAAGGGGGAAAGTGAGTTTCTCTTGACCACATTTCTTAAATGCCTATTAAGCTCCAGGTGCTCTTCTGGGCTCTGAGTGGACAGCAAACTAGGCAGTACATCTCCTTTTTGAGCTAGCAGACATCTATAATGAAGCTGAGTTTCAAACAACAAAGGATGTGGCCATCAGGAAGCCCTGGTACTTTCTCCTTAATGTGAAGTACTGAGCAGCTAAGTGGAGGGAAGTGACAGGAAGCCCTATAAAGGGGAGGACATAAGAAAAACAAAACTGCTTTCATCTTACATAAGCTTTGTCAGCAGGAAAAGAGGCTTCGCTACCATCTTGGTGCCTTTGCCCTTTTGCATCTGAACTCTAGAACCTTCTCCTGAGTCTAGTTCTTTCTGGCAATACCTTTGAGAATCTAGTCACATTTTCAATGAGAAAGCACTGGGAAGGCTGGAGCTCACCTTGTACAGACTTCTCCTAGAGCATGTAGCTCAGCACAGAAGATTTAGATGACTGATAGATCCTTGACGACAACAACGGTGCCTAGGGCCTGCTTTTCAAGAGCTATTGCTGCAGCAAATTTCCAACCTAATTCCTGGAAACAGCCTATGATTGCATTTAGGGGAGTGTACTTATACTGATATATTCAAAGATTCTAGATCCCTTTGCAATTTGTATGCCTCTCTCCTACAGATCAGTGGGATTGGTGGTGATATGTAAAAATACTACAGGGAAAATAATTTGTGAATGTGGATGGAGAATTTAAAACAGTAACTCTCTTTGACCTAGAAAGTCTATCTTTCTTTTTTCTTTCTCCCAAGGAAATCAGCACAGAAAAGCACCAATATTTAGTTACAAATCTCTTCAGCCTAATTAACTCTGGAAGAGGTGAGATTTTATTTTATTTTTAAAACAATTTCTTTTCTCTCTTTTCTTGGAATTCATTCATTCATTCATTCATTCATTCATTCATTTATTTATTTATTTATTATTTGGTACAGGGCCTCACCATGCAGCTCAGACCTGTAGTGACTCTCCTGTTTTCAGCATCCCCACACTGGGTTTACAGGTATACACTACCATACCCAGTCTCAGTGGACAGCTCAGTGTGCCCAGGGGATCAGCCTACACAGTATGTGGTGCTGGGGATCACACCTTGTTCCCTATACTTGCCTAAGCAAGTGCTTAGTCTGCTAAGATATCTTGCTAATCCCTTTATAAATGAGATTTTAAAATCCCCATCCACAGAAGATAAGTTCAATAGTTTATGGACCTTATGTAATATATTACGTAAAAATCTCTTTTACAATTGCAATATGAAAAAAAAAATTTTTTTAATTGCAATATGAACCCATCTCAGAAAAAGAGGGCCAGCCACATAGCTCAGCATATTACAGTACCTGCTTAGGTAGATGCAGGGACTGGGGTTCAATCCGCAGCATGCTGTGCCAGCCCTATCCCTGGACATGCTGAGGTGGCAAATCAATCTGGGCATGGTCATGGTGGTGCATGCCTGTAATCTCAGTACTTGGGAGATTGAAAACAGAAGAATCGTTATGAATCTGATCTGTGTAGTGAGACCCAAAACACATTTAAAAAAAAAAAAAAGAGGGAATATATGAAAATGACAGGTTGATAATTTCTGTCTACACACACGTGCACATGTAGATAGACAAGGACAAAGAGGCAATGATAAGTGAAACAGAGAGAGGAAAAGGTTATGATACATAGCAACATAATACACTGTGCCATTTTCGTTTTTACATTTGTGATTTCTCAATTTCCCATGACGTGAACATTCAGTTACACATTATTTCCCATCCACTCTCCTACCTTGGCCACTGAAGACTTCAGACCATCTTGTTCCACAGCCCCTGAGGTTTATGCTGGCCCTGAAGCCAACCAAAGCTCCTTGGAGAGACCTCTGAAAGTGACTTACAAAATACAGGCCTGAGCCTATCTTTTGACAGCTTTTTACTCTAACAGAGTTTGAACCAAGGTGTTCCTTCTTTTCACAATTTAATGATTCACATTTATCCATTTAAATAGGCTCACCACTGGTTAATGTTTAAATGAGGCTAATGTGCCAGTAAAAAAAAAAAAAACAAAAAAAAAAAACTTTTATTTTCAAGACTGAAATGAACTTGGAAAGTATCTAATTTTGCTTCAAGCACTTTCAAGAAGCTGTGAATGCTTCCACATCCTGCCAAGTTAGCTGCCTATTTACAGTCTCTACCACTCAAGACAGAGAAGCCGAGCAGTCAGCTTGCTTTCCTTCAAGAAACTGAGCCAGCTGAGGAGGAATGTTCCCCCTGCAGAAAGTTATTTGCTGGCAAAGACACGGGCTAGGCACTCCTCCAAAGTGGAGCTTGTTCCCAGAGGAAGCCACCAGGCTGCTCTACCCCATCCAAAAATTATCTGGCACTAAGTACCTCACATGTGTGTGTACAAATCCGCTTCCAGGGAGCTTGCAATGCAGGCCAGCAGTAAGTTCCAAAACTACATTAGAAATTCTGTATCCAACTTTACATGCCCAGTTGGATGCATAAAACATTCTTGGGTGGCAAGGGCTTGCTTTTTAAAACTCCAAATTTTACTGTAATTCAGAATATACATTTTTTTCAACACATGGGCTACTGGAAAATTAGTGGGTTGCCTGTTGGGCAAAGACAAAATTGGCTGTTTGGAGGCAAGCTTGATCTTCTGGTTATAATAATCTGCAAACCAGCTATAATTCATTTGTAGAGCTTTGCTCTGGAGGAAACTGAATACTAAGCAGAGCATTTTGGGTCTATTGTAAAAGAAAATTTTACTCAGCACTACCAAGACAGACATTATTCTGAAATCACTAAGAAATCCACAAAAATGTAGCAAGCACTCAGAAAGAGGTCGTGATGTAGAGATACTTAAATTGATGCACAACCTGTTCGCAACAAGAGAGCCCTCTAGACCTATGAGCTGACATCCTATGAGTGACAGTGTATAAAACCACAACTCAGCAAGTGTCTCAGAGTCCACTGTGTGCAAGTTTCTTTGTGTAGGATTTAGAGATGGGTGCAGCATGGTCCTTGCCTTCAAGAAGTCTCCACCATTTAAAAAAAAAGCAGGAATCAATGAGATGAATTTAGAAAGTAGCACAGAAATAAGTTCAGAAAGCCTAAGAATAATGAGAAAGCATTTAGCTCAAATTGAAGATACAGGGAAAGCTTCCTAAGGCCATAACGTCCTAGGAAAAGGAAGAATGTGAATTCCACTGATAGTTTTATAGATGCAGGAAGCTGGGGAGAGGTGTCAAGAGGTGTTCTATTAAGTGGAAGGGTCCCATTTAAGGTGGAAAGTGGCAATAGCTCATGTTGCAGAAAAAATGTAACAGAAGATCTTGTAAGTCTCACCACAGGGTACAATTCACTCCTTGGGTTCAGATGGTAGAGGAGTCTAGATGCAGATCCTTTCTACTTGTTTTTCCTCAGTGATGGGTTAAAAACTTTCAGGGTTAAAAGATCCCATAGATTTTCTTGGAATAGAGCAAGGGACAGTAAGGGCAGCAGGCAGGATACTCCCTTGTGGAGCCAATCTCAGAGAACAGAATTCCCGAAGCATAGAGTGGGCCTCGACTGCCATCAAAGGACAAAGAAACAGGCTGATGCTCAGAAGCTTGGGGCAAGAAAAGGCAAGAGCCCCACCCAAGGAGGAGATGCCTAAACCTTGGTCAATCCTAATCCCTCAAATCTAGTAGGGCAGGAGAAAAGGTAGGCCCTCACACCCCAGCTGCAGGAATGAAGGAACACTGGCAGAGCTGTGCACATGGATTCTATGTAATGGAACTGCCTTCATCCTAAAAGACAAAGGACAAGTGCTTCACTGATGCCATAAGCCCTGATTTCTCTTTTGGGTTACCTGATTTATGGCACAGTACTCAAACACACATGGGGAAACTGCAGGCATGAGGTCCAGCTTTTCAAGGTTGCTCCCATTAGCCTCTCCACTTCTAGACAATCTATTGCTCAATATTTGTGTTTTGGCTGAATAGCCCACATCTTGCACCAATTACTAAGGCAGAAACTAGAAGTCAACACCTTTTCTCCTTGATGATATTCCACAGCCAATTAATAATCCACAAGTTCAGGCCTTGGTCACATCTGTAGCTTCCCTTTCTAGGTTTCCAGTACCACTGCTTTAGTTCCAGCTGCCTCTTCTAGCATCCTTGCTGGGACTTCTCCAATCCAAGGATCTCCTTATACAGCACCAGAAGGAACCTTTTCAGTCAAAATGACCATGCCACTCCTCAGCTATTAACACTTCCTGGTCTCCTGCCACTGGCTGGGTTTTAAGACACACTGAATGAGTCATTTGAAATTATCAGGAAATCAATCCATATTAGATGTTCACTTATCATTCATTCACTAGACTGAGGGAATGTTAAGAAGATATATTCTTCAGGATTGGACATTCTTGGGAAAATAGAAGAAAAAGAATGAAGAAAACTTCCACCAAGATGCCATCTCTGATTGATCTACTGGTGGAGCTATTAGCAAAAATCAAACAATATCATGTGCTGGAGTAGATGGGAAGGAATGGAGGCCCTTTGTACACTGTTGGTGAGAACATAAAATTGCACAGTAGAAAATAGTATGGCAGTCCTTGAAAAGTTACAAAGAAAATTATGATATGACCAAGTAACTTTGTTCTAGTTTATACACTCAGAAAAATTTAAATCTAACCCTCCAGGAGGTATTTTCACATCCAAATCACAGCAGCATGATTCACAATAGCCCGATGATGCAAACTATGTATTCCCATGAATAGATGAACAGACAAACCAAATCAGACAAATACATAAAACGGACCATCATTCAGCCATAAGAGGAGATTGTGATGCTTCGGTGTGGGTGAGCCTTGAAGACATGCCAAGTGAAATAAGCCATTCACAGAAGGACACACACTGGATGACTCCACTTACTCAAGGAATGTAAGGTAATAAAACTCATGGGACAAAAAGTTAAATAACAGTTATCAGGAGCTGGGGACAACAAAGGATGGGAAGCTACCTACGGGTAGACTTTTGTTTCACAAGATGAGAAGTATTCCAAAGAGTGGCTGATTGCTCAGCAATGTCAATGGACACAACCCCACAGCATGCTTAAAAATAGGTAAAATCCTAACTGGTTGCATTAAGTCAATTATATCACAATTATTTTTTAAAAAGTGAAGAAATTAGTTGCCACATACTTAATAGCATATAGAAAAATTCTCCATTGTGTTTTGGACCACATTTTCGTCACAAATTTTGAACATGATTTAAAAACAAGCTGACAAGCTGAAAAGAACTAACCCTAAAAACAAGCTGGGTAGAAGTCTCAAAATGCTTCACATGCGCAGTATGTACATGCCTACAGATTCTGGGCTACAGTCTCTATCCTACCTCTAATCCACCTGCCCAGATCCAAAGGGACATCTCCCCAAAAAGTAGCCCTCCTCGTTTATCAAAGCAAACCAAAGAACCAGTGCCCGACTCTCAGAGCTCTGTCCAGCCAGGACTCGGCCCACAGAGTCCTCTTATCTCTTCCTAACCCTCAGCATGGCTCTCACCAAGCCTCCATCTGGTTTGCTCATGAAATTTCCTTCCCCCAGTGGATCTCCTCTGCAGTCTGCCTGTCCTACTTGCACAATACAGTCATTGGTGGGTGCTGGAGAGAATTCATCAGCAGAACAGAGGCAAGTGAAGGTCCAAGATCACATCCAGTTAGCATTCTTCTATCCACTCCAAACAAGGCAGGTTTGTTACCTGTATGTCCATGCCCATGAGAAAGAAAGCACCAGACCACAGGCTTCCACGCACCTTTTATTTAAGTTCCTGCAGAACCTTCCATGTCCTCTGCATCACCCTACCTGCTCATCCTGTGCTGCTGCTACACTATACAAGTGATCCACACTAGACAGAAATTGAGGAAGATGTTAGGATAGGAAAAGGTGATGTGTCTCTATGAGGGTGAGGACAAAAGGGCTCCTGGGAAATTAGGTTATCCAGCTTCTATGTAGCTGGAGGTAACTCCATGTTGATAAAGATTCCTCCTAGAAGCCTAAGACTCCTGGCTTCTCAATCACTCAACACATCACGGTATGGATACCCACAGGAGCCCTGGCACCAGGAAGACAATCTCTTCCTAGGCATTCTCCTTGCCCCATCCCTGCCCCTGACATCCCAGAAAACCAACTGGCTCCTCATGCACCACTTTCTGAGTGCTCACAGCCCATGCCACTCTCCCCAACTCTCTCTAGTCTGTGCCTGACAGTTAACAGAGCATAGCAGAACCTTAATAAATACGCACTGCTCCGGCCAGGAACCTCAGTCCTATATTTTTACCCTTAGAAACAAGTACACATTGGGTTTAGCAGCTTAATATCTCAATTCAAATAACTTACAAGCCAGGGCCCAAGTATTCAACACATTTCTTTCAATGTTTTTCCAGTTTATTGCATAGGGTATTACTTAGAATGTTATTTTAGAATAACATCAAAAGAAAAATAAATAGATAAGCAACATGAGCATAGCTTTAATTCCACTTCATTTTGCCCAGTAGCTGCAGTGGATGACTTCACAAGATGTCTGCTTCCCACAAATCAGACTAAGCAATTTTTCTCCAATTATGCTTTAATTCATGGTAATCATTTCTCTATAGCAGGTGGCAAGTAGAGGGGGGCTGGAAGCTAGGGAGAACGAAGGCATGATGAACTATAAAATGACTTTAGCTTGAATTTGTACCAACAAGCACTGCAGAGGTAGCAGGGACAAAAATGTGTATGTCAACAGAAGCCAGGTGCCTGGGACGGGTGACGACAGTGTTGGGAAAATCAGAGCCGCTGCCTCAGCCGAGTGCAACCTAGTCTAAAACAGATCGCTCCTCACCCGGGCTCTGACAACCCATGCCTAATTCTCTGCTTCCTTACTAACTTACCCTTCTACCTTCTGCTTAAGACTCCCAAACATGACCTTGAGATTGCTCAAATAAGAGCACAGTCATACAGGCCTAGGCCCATGTCACAAAAATGCATTCTTCTGCACATCATGCTTGCTTCAACATTTGGACCATCCACACTTACAAAAATTACTTTAAAAAAAAAAACTGTCCCCAAAAGAACCCATATATTCTGCTAAAATTTCATTCTTAAATCCACTTGCTCATTTTTGATTAACCATATTTCGTGAGTGACATTTTAAAATACAGAAATGAGTAAGGTAAAGTCCTTGACCTCAAGAGACTTCCAATTTAAGAGGAAGCAGAATTCTCACCCACGACTGCCCCACTCTCAGGAAAGGGAGCACCTTACCTTGTGCCCTCACTCCTTAAACTCTGCACTCCACTTTGCTCTAACTCTGTGGAGAAAACCTAGGCCCTATGCACCATTCTCCCTCCTTGAGCCTACAATAGCCTTCTAAGCAGCCTCCCATTTCTGTGCCACCAAAATCTCCACAGGCCACAGCCCACTTTCTACACTCTCCTGACTGAAGCCTTCCCATGTCTTCCCACACTTCAATGGCTGACTGATGGGGTGTAGCGGCTGGCCCCCCACTGCCCAACTGCGCCTCCTCCCATCCTCCTCTGGACTCTTTCCATCCACTCCCACCTGCTTTCCACCTCCCATTGTGATGCTTCCATTCCCGCCCTGCCCTCTGCCTGGACATGTCCCTCTCCACTCTCCCCATTCGGTTTTAAGAGTGTTACCTTCACTCCCATCAAGCCTCATATCAAGTGTCCCCTCCTCAGGTACCTTTCCCTGAACACCCTGAACCCTGCTCCCAAGACCTGTTATTTCACTCTACTTTCAGGATATATTTTTCAACTACCTGCTGATTATTTCTCTCTTCTACCAATCATGTAAACTGACCTAGCCAGCATCATCAGCAACTTAGAACTGTGCATCATAGCAGGCTCAGAAAGGATTTGCTGATAGAAGATGGTCTGTTGCCAAGAGGAATCTAATAAGGATGGCAGCAAGCAGAGGGGCACTGATGCTTGACTGATAGGAGACTGCTTTAGGGTGCCACAGTAGCAAAGCTCAAACATACCCTAGGCCCTGAACCATGCATGGAAAATCCCCAACGGCATAGGCAGGTCTAGCTGTGTCTGAGCCCTGGAAATAGTCCCTGGAGTGGCCAGAACACCTGGGTGACGCCTCAGAGGGGAGCACAGACATGGCGAAGCACAGGATGGAAACTGTGAGGACAGAGAAAGTCAGCAAAGGTTCTAACACTGAGACCAGTGTGCTCTAATCTGCTCTTTATAAACACAGAGAAAAGCTATGCAAACTCAAAGATAAGCATTAAAAAATGGCATCACTTTTAAGAAGACTGTACATTCTCCTGTGTTTGAGGGAGAAAAAAAAAATGCCCTCAATTTTTCACATGCGTAAATGTGAAAGCGACAGCCTCGCAGTTTAGTGACCCTGTGTCTCCAGCAAAGGCTAAATGAAGATGATTTGTTGAATTTCAAAGGTATAAAACAGCTGCATGGCACTTGCAGATGGCTTCAGATTAAACTGAGGCTAGCAAGGTAGCAGCTAGATTCAGGCTGTGCTGAGTCACAGCCTGGGAGAGGAAGCCAAGCACTTCTCACTGCAGCACGAACTGATAAGACAGTACCACACAGGGTGAGCTGAGCCTGCCCCTGTCACTTTATCATAAATGACATGACCAAAGAAGGGGCTCAACTTTAGTTACTGTGAAAGGGAACTATTAAAACTGCCATGTGGAGGCACAGACCCCACCAAGCACACTTTGTGAAGTACTGGTCACCCACATCTTAGACAGCATTTCGCCCCTCACAGTTGTTACTGGCACAATGGCTTATTTAAAGCCGGAGTCATTCAGTAGGCACAGTGGTCCTCAGTCCCCATGTAACAAGATGAAAAGGCTGAGAAGGTAGACGCAGCACAAAGCACAACTGCTATGCCTTGGCGCTGCACCAACTTGCTCTTCTTTATTTCCAGCAAGGTATGGAACCTGGGCTTCAGCCTATAACCTGTCAGATGCAGAGCCCAGGTCAGAGGCCGCTCCTACAGAGTGAGCAATTTCTCTGCAGAGTTCTGGCAGAGCTGAGCTGTGGGAAACAGGGCTGGGGGGCCACGAGAGGTGCCCAGTCAGAGGCCCAAAGAATAGAAAGACCCCAAGTAGAGTGAATCAGGAATGAAGTAGTCACACAGACCTAGACAGGCAGCATAGTTGCAACCATGATAGAGCAAGCACCTGTGTGCACACTTCTCCAAAAGTAAATGGTTCAGTGATGGAGAGGGCTAGAGAGGAAGGATCCAGGTGCACAGCAAGGTACTCAGCACAGCACCCTGCATACACCAGCCCTGGAAGATCTCCTTCTGGTCATCCTTAGCTACTTATATGACTCTGTTATTTTACATGTGCTTTTCCTTATAGGAAAGATAAAATTACTGAACTCTCCAAAATTGGAAAGAACCTCCAAAGCCCTTTGTCCAGCTTCCCATTCCCAAGTGTCTGCCTAATCACTATCATCTTCTCGAGGCTATGGAGAGGCTGAGCAGCCAAGCTGACCACACCTGTCAGCTAGGCACTGAGCAGGCTAAAACACTCTCCTCCGTGTCCCTCAGCAGTGCCCCCGCTGTGTGTTCGAAAGCAGTGAAACAATTTCATTTCCTGTATAATATATTGGAAACTAAGAATCGAGGCTGTCTGCTATTAAAAATAATTTATAAAATGAGATAAAAGCATATCACATATCAGCCAAAGAGCCTGTGCGCTGAATAATCAAAGTGCCAACTCCAAAATATTAGACAGTTAGGAAAATGATAATGAAGCTTGGAACAATCCTTGCCAATGCTTATTAGATTGTTAAACAAGAAAATCAGAAAACATAATCCCATTTATGTTGTGATTTTAACTTAGTAAAAGTATATACTACATCTATCACAAGGGCTGGAAAGGAACTAGGAAAATGACTGTGGCTGGTGTGCGAAGGGGTGCTGTTTGTAGAAGCTGTGTTTTTATCCAGTGACTGCAACAGGGTTGGCACAATAAACACCACAATAACGACAATCACAAGGAACCATCCACTCACCCAGGGTTGTACAACATGACTGCAGACAGGTTCTCACAGGACTTCGAGAGGTCAGTCATGGACAAGCTGAAGGAGGACAGAAGGCCACTCTAAGAGCAGACACAGGGCAAAGCAGTTACTGTGGTGGGTCAGAGAAGGCCAGTGCTCCAGACTCACTACCTTCAGCTTTCAAGGGCAACAAGACACATGCATTCCTGTAAATGGCTGGAGCAAGGGGTCTATCTGAGGATAGCAGCAGGGACAGCCCAGGCCCTGTATTTCCCATACCCAAAGTGGAAATGTGAAGCAGACAGGCCCCTGTAGTCTAGCACTAGGGAGACTCAAACCCTATGGCAGAGTACACACAGTTACAGTGGAGGAAGAGCCACAGCATGCTGAGGACCACCACTATGCAGCAAGCAGTGGCCCAGCCATCCATCAGTGGTGCTCACTCATACTAACTGAGGGACAAAGACAGGGAGAGGGGAAAAGGACCAAGACTCATAAGAGTTCAACCCACTAGGCTTCCAATGAGAGCTCTTGGCAAACGGTTTTCCTTCCTCTGAAACTTCCAGAAAGGACCCTGCAGGATGACACTATACTGAAACAGACAAAGGCTGTAGTGGCCAGGCTAGCAGCCATGGAAACACTGGGCTCAGAGGCTCTGTCCACATTTCCACGTAAGTGCTCAGGACCACAGGCAGCCTCAGAAGCAGTCTAAGTTGAGAGGCTCTGTAACTGCATGACCAGGGCAAAGGAAGTTAGGAGAAGTCTGCCTTCATCCAATGTTTCAGTATGGGCATGACAATAGTAGCCATGCAAAAAAAAGTGGCACAGTATGTGCAGAACATAAGTGCAGCTCTAGCCCACACAGCATCAGCTGTGGGCCTCACTGCCTTTGTCAGTATGAGGACCAGCCAAGGTGTACCAGCAGATGTCTTCCCTTCTGACTTCTTCCCTTCCTCCTCTGGTTCACAGGCCACCTCCTCCCACGGCCAGCTTTTAGATGGCCCCATCCCACCAAGCCAAGCTGCTCTGAACTGTCCTAATTCAGCCCTGTCTGCTTCACATCCCAGTGAAAAATCCAACTGATCATGGCTGATTTGGGAAGAAAGTGATTGCAATTTTGAATTATTTTTTCAGATGAATACCAGTAAGGGAAAGTCACTCTGCACTTAATCCAAAGTAATGCTTGGTTAATCAGAGGAGGAGAGGAAGGCTGAAAGAAGGTCTGGCAGAGCTCTCTGCCACACTTTGGCCTGCTCTGAGCCCTACACTGTTGCTCTTCATCAGCCAATCACCTGACAGCAAGTAAACTGCCAACATCGACCAGCTCACAGAGCCACCTCTCCAAAGCAGCCACCTGGGACACCTGCATCCCCTCTCCAGATGGGAAGGTCCTTCTGGAGATGGTCATCCTCACCTTCCTCTTCTCCCTGAGCTTGGCAGCTTCTTTTGGGTGATTAAAACGAAACATATTGGTTCTTCCCAAGAGTATCACAGCACCTGAAAACATAAAAGTGGCAAGGACTTATTATGATGAGCCGTTTGGTCAGCTGATGACACCAAAATATGATGGAATACTATAGGTGACATTACATTTCTAGCATATTGCAAAATAACAAGGGAAAGTTTAGCTTCAAAACTCTACTTACATAGGCTAAATTTCTAATCTATGCATACTTTTATTTTTACAGCTAGATGTCACAATACTCATGATAATATACAAAGAAATGAAGTACCTTCACCTTACAAACTATTATGAGATTCAAAGCCTAATATAGAGGTAATTAGAGTTTTGACTGGAAGGGAGGAAAAAACAGTTCTCTAAAGAGATCTAACATCAACCAAAGCATATGGTTACAAATTGAGTAAATGCTTGTTAATGCTGATAAAAGTAAAAATCTCAAAGAAATGTGCTTTCAATAGGAAGGAGTGAAATTGGCACAGTTTAGGTAACTATTACTAAAATGACCCTCAGAATTTACAGGAAAGAAACTTTCTACAGACATTATCTATTTTCAAGGAAATGCATTAACTAATCTCATCAAAACCTCATTAAAATTTAGATGACCACATCAGACATTTTAGAAACTAGAAAGCTGCTTTGGCTTGACGAGATATTTAAGAAAGGTTCTTTATTCAGAAAGCAACTGCACAGAAGGCAGAAGGATTCAAGCAAATACACAACGATAACAACATCAAGGGCCTATATGACAAGGAAAGAGGGGGGAGATTTCAGTTTGATTAAGCAAACAAACCCCTTCTCAACTCAAATGTGCTCAAAGCTTGCCCAGGAGGCCCTGAGGGCCATGAGCTCGCTGTAATTGGAAGTAGAAGCAACGCTGCATAAGTGATCTGCTTCCTATACGGTCCTACCACACCTGAGTGTCTACAACATCTCTAAACAAACCCCCATGTTCAATCTTTTCTAGTTTTCATTTTTTAATCTTTTATTTATGTATTTAGCACAGGCTCTCACTATGCAGCTCAGATTCATATTGATCCTCCTATCTGAGCCTCCCTAGCACTGGGCTTAGAGGTGTGTGTCCATTTCAGTGGCTGGCACAGTGCTGGTGCCAGCTCAGCATATGGCACCAGAGATAAAACCTGGGTCCTTGTGCTTGTCAGGAAGGCACTTAGACTGCCAAGCTACCTCCCAGCCCCAACCCTTGTTCAGTCTTTACCTAGAAAAATAAAATACAATGAGTGTGATCATATCTACCACCTTAATGATAGTGCAGGCTGGAACAGCTAGCCACAGACTTGTATCCTAAGCACTGTGGCTGGGCTCACTGGGCAGCAGAGAACAGAGATGTACTCCGAGGGGAAGGGTAAAGAGAGGCTGGACTCAGACAGGAGCATGGCCTGTTTTGTGAGGGTCAGAGAAGAGAGTGAGTCCACCCAGGATACAGGATATCCAAACAAGAGCAAGAATTGACACTAGAAAGACACAGCAGATATTGGCCAGTATGGATCAGGACAGCAGGGTAAATATTTCTGACCAGAGTTCACAAACCAGTGGATGGTAATAAAACTCACCTTCTAGGCACTTTTTCTTTGTCCCATAAAGATCAGTTGCCAACAGTTGAAAACCTAATGATTTCACATACAACTCTGGATTTCTTTCTAGTAACCCTGGACAGATGTGAAGATGGAGCATTAGCAGATCCCTGTGGCCATTCACCATATCTATGGGCTACTGAAGGCTGCTTCCTGGGGACAAGGCCTCTGACCCCTAGCTGACCACAGGCACCAGCTTCATGCCTGAAGGACCCTGCAGATCACATCTAAAACTAAGGCACACATTTCTGAGCTTCAGCCAGGATATTCCCTATCTATGCAGTGTGGCTAGACCTAACTCATCCAGATCATCACCAGAGAGAGAAATACAAATCTGGTTTCAGTGCTTGTCTTTTGTCTAGCAGAAATGGAGCCAATTTGAAAAGCAGAAGACAGTTTCAGCAGACCCAGAAGTCCACAGGAGGTTATTCCCCACTCACCTATCTACTTGTCCCTGTCATGTGCAATATCATTTGTATATTTTCCAATAATTGGAAGGCTCCATTACTATAATCAAGAAAGGAATTTCCCATGCTTCTTACAACTAAGACCCAGCTATGTGCCTCACTGAAAGTCAAAAGGTAAGCAGCCATGTCTAGGATATATGTATATTTGTGCTTTTAAGTTACATTAGAGATTAATAAGGCAATCAAATCCCAGGTGTTAATTATATCTAATCTTATTCTTTTTTCCCCTGTTAATCAAATGCCCAGCCAGGCAAGTTGAAAATTGCTAAAATATGTTAATAGAAAAACAGAATAGTATTTCAGAGACATATTTCAAATCATAACAAATTACTGAAAATAATCTTGCCACCCATGGTATTTGAAAAAAATACACATTAACAAGCCCTGTAAGGAGTTAAAGAAGAAAGCATAACTATCCATGACAATTCATGATTTTCATCTGAGTAATGTGTGTCAAAGGGGCTGTGGCAAGTAAAGAGGCATTTGTCTCTCCTTCTTCTATGGACATTTTAGTCAGTAACCAATGTATTTGAAGATTGGCTTCATTCTTACACCCTGTTGCTGTTTATTCATTGATTCAGTGAATCCTTAATGAATGCTTACTGAATAGCCATCATTGTGAGAACACACAGGTGAGCAAGCCAGATACAGTATGTGGTTTTCTTTGTGGAGCTTAAACTGAGAATAGGAGAGATAGGTATGTAATCAAGTAGTCAGATAATGTAGCCAAGTGAATGAAGACTGTCACAGCTTGTGTCTAGATCCCACTCCCCCTGAAAGCCTCATGTGTTCAAAGGTGGTGTTTTTTAGAGCTGGCTGGATCTCAAGTGTGTGATGCTAGGATTAAGGATATGTGATGACCAAATCACTGCACTGATTGGTTTGATACAGCCCTAATCCTGGTAGCCCAAATATGACATAAAAGAGGCACAAAGATGCAGATGAGGTCCCTTAACTGTTGCTTTGCTACTACCTTCAGCCCACCATAAACTGTTTCTCCTCTATGATACCTGTTTCCCAAGCTACCCTGACTTGGAGCCAGGTGATTATGGACTGAAACCTCTGCAAGCTATGAGCTAAATAAACTTTTGTTCCTTTAACTTTGAGTGCAAGTATTTTGTCTCAGCAATTGTCTCAGTTACTATTTACTCATTACTGGGACAAATACCGGACACTCAGAATGAAGGAAGGAAAGGCTTATTTAGCTCACAGTTACTGGAGGTTTCTGTCAATATTCAGCTAACCCAAGGCTCAGTGGAACAGGGCAGAGAGCAATCAGTTCATGGCAGTGGAACAGCAACTATCGCAACAGAGGCAATCGACCAACCAAAGCAGCAGACAGCAACAACACAAGTCTGTCTCTCTGTCTCTCTTTATATCATATTTAGGCTCTTCACCGTAGCCTATCAGCCTTAGGTTACACCCATAATCTCAGAAGTACTTAAAACACATAATCCCAGAGATCATGGATCAAGTCTCAAACTCTAGATCAGTACTAAAATACATAATCCCAGTGACTCATGAGTCAAGTTTCAATCTATAGAAGTCCCTGTCCCATAATTGCATGAGGTTTTGAGGGTCCAGGGGGGGAAATGTTATGATTTATGTCTAGTTGTCCCCCCAAAGCCTCATGCAATCATGGGTGGGGACTTCTAGAGTTTGAGACTTGACAATTCTGTCTCAGTTACGTTGTACTCATTGCTGGGACAAATACCCGACACTCAAAGTGAAGGAAGGAAAGGTTTATTTAGCTCACAGTTAATGGAGGTTTCAGTCCATATTCAGCCAGCTCCAAGGCTGAAGGGAACATGGCAGAGAGCAGCAGTTCATGGCAGTGGAATAGCAACAATGGTGACAGAGGCAACCAACCAAACAGGGGAACAGAGAATAATAGCTTAGTCTGTCTCTCTGTCTCTCTTTAAATTACATCAGGCTCTCTGCCTTAGCATATCTGCCTTAGGCCACACCTACAGTCTCAGCAGTACTCAGACCATAATCCCAACAGTAGTAAAACACGTAATCCCAGTGGATCATCATTCAAGTCTCAAACTCCAGATCAGTACTAAAATACATAATTCCAGTGACTCATGAGTCAAGTCTCAATCTATAGAAGTCCCTGCCCTATGACTGCATGAGGCTTTGAGGGGACAACTAGACATAAGCCATAACAGCAATGAAAACAACAAAGACAAACCAAAGCTACAACTGCAGGAAAGAGCCAGGCTCAGGCCTCACAGAGAAAGGGGAGGGAGCCTGTTGCAGAGTAACTAGGACCAGTATTCCCCAAGGGAAGTGGTGCTTTAGATGAGCTCTGAGGATGGATGGAAAGAAAAACACACATGAAGGTCCTGTGTCAAGAGACAGTGACGACACTGATGAGAGACAAGAAGATGGCCATGTGTCTTGAAGGGGGAATAAGGCTTGACAGAGCAAAGGAATGAACAAATGAACACCCAAATCCTTCAGGATGTGGTAAAACACCTTCTGCTTTATCTAGTAATCAGAAAACTCCACAATAGCTCATGATTAGTTTCAGAAAGATCATCCTCTCGGCTGACTGAAGAAAAACAAAAGAGCAATACAAGTAGAAGCACAGAGAAAATGCAAGAGCTAAGCAGTCTAGGACAAAGAAGATGATGCTTCAGGATGGGTGAACAGTAGTAAAAGAAGACAACAAACACACTTGACAGCTATTTAAGAGAAAAATCCAGGAAGGGCCCAGCAGATAGCTCAGACAGCTCCAGCAACCAAAGTTTGATCCCTAGTTGTAGTGTGCCATGGGGCACACTGAGCCTAAGCCTGGTACCACCTGCCTATAATCCCAGGGTTTGGGAGGTTGAAAACAGGAGAATCACTACAAGTCTAATCTTTGTACTCTGAGACAGATTCTTCACACACTGGAAAAGGAAAGGCTGCAGTAGAGGAAAAATCACAGATGTGGTTTTAAGTGAATCTTAGATGCCTTTAACAAATATAACCATGGGTTCAAGGCACTAAGAAATAATATCAAACCTGGGATATCTACTTACCTACCTGATAACTGTGTATGAATGTAGATATTTAAGCATTAATATATACACACTATTTCTTTCTGTATTTCAAAATTTTAATAGATGAAGCCACAAATATAAGAATATTATCCCCAGAGGGCAAAAGGAAGCAGAGGGGAAGGGGACCTAAGACTGGTACTCAGCGGTGGAGGGGGGTGTGTGTGTGCCAGCCTTTAAGGCCAAAAACAGAAGAGAAGACTTGTAATGGAAATGGAGGAGGGGCATCAGAAAGAGAAGGAAACCCCAGAAGCCAAGAGTAAAAGGCTTGTAACACAGAAGTCTCCTGAGAGATCCTGAGGTGAAGGCAGTAGGCCAGACTAGTGTGGTGGCCTTGGTGAGGACCTTGTGGGAAGTGGCCAGAAGCCAGGACAAAGAGTTAAAGAAATTCAGATCTAATGAGCACAGCAGGCCCTCCCAGAAAACCATGCATGAAAAAGATAGTACTGACAGTAGTTAGAATGGGAAGTGTGAGCTGGGTTTGGTGGCACACACCTGTAATCCCAGCACTTGGGAGGCTGAGGCAGGAGGATCGGTGTGAGTTCGAGACCAGCCTGAGCTACAAAAGTGAATGTAAGGCCAGTCTGAAATGCATAGTGAGACTGTGTCTCAAAAAGACAAAAAAAAAAAAAAGAATGGGAAGGGTACAACCCATGGGATGTTTTCTTTGTGTTAAAACTCATGAATATGTGTCCTTAAAAACCAATGAATGTACTTGAAAACCAGTAAGCAAGCTGAAGGAAGTAAAAGCGTAAATGAATGAGTAAATGAATAATTGTGAGAACAAATGAAACATATAAGTGGGAGTGGCTGATGGTGACAGGTTTATGAGATGAGAGCAGCTGTCCTGCCCAGCAATCCTGGCGTGACCAAGGACAGGTCAGGAGGAATCTCTCCAGAAACCAGTCTCCTCATCTGCTCATCAGCAGGGCCACTTCTAGGGTTCCTTCCAGATTTAAATCCTCTTTAACTATGAACTGCTTCTTGCTCTGAGGTTGATGTGATTAATCACAGCAGATGGACTTTTAGTGATATGCTTAATTGGTAATTTTGAGAGCGTGTCTAAACCTCCTTGAAATATATGATGGCTTCTTTGAGATTACTTCAAAGCTTGTTAAATATCTGAAGACAGACAAATTCCAGAGTGTCTTAAAAAGGAATGAAGGGAAAATGACATTGTAAAAGGGGAGAAAAAACCACTTATTACCCCCCAAAAAAGGCAGATAAAAAGCTTCATTTAAATCCCTATGAGCAAAAATCAATGATTGTTGGTTTCATATGAGATTTTCTAATTTTAGTATGTCTAATAAACTAAAAGAATAAGCACATAAATATTTCTTGTGATCTCCAAGCAATGTATGGAGAACAATTATTAATATCACCATTCAATACAGTACTACATTTTCCTCCTCAAATTTTATATGAAAATTTCTAAAGGTTACTAAATGAATTCTTACTTCTACTAAACGCTGTCACATGAGTATTTTGAAGAAGCTGTTATCACAAAAGAAGTTATTCTGGGTTACAAGGTTAATATGTGACAACAGACAAATCACTTTCCTCAAGTGCAGTGTAACGGGAGCTTAGAGACCCCTCCCTGCGCAATAAAAACCAGAGGGCCTTTGTTTCTTCACATCTACATTTTAATCACTTTGGAACCCCACCCTGCTCCACACAGACCACAGACAGGCTTCAACTGATCATCTCTGTAACTTGGTGCAGAAGGTGGGAAACAGGCAGTGAAGGCCTCACGGAGGAGGAGTAATGTGAAGCAGGTAGTGAAGGATGGCACGGCATTTTTAATCAAAGGGAAGCATGACTGAGCAGTATGGAGATGACAGAGAGGTCACAAACTGTGAGTGAGTGCTGAGGGGAAAAGGGCAAGCCGGTAGCTAGGGTACTTGGTAGGAGAGGTTTTCATCTCAGATGTGACAGTTGGGGAAGCTGGGCTCTAGAGAGACATAAAACTTTCTGAAATAGCACAGAGAAACTGGGGTGAAGGGGGAGGTGTAAGTCCTTATTTTGCTACCTGATCCAGGCAAAGAAATTATGTGTTGCAACTTTCTGTTTTAAATTAAAATATCAGAAAAATACTCGTACTGAAAGAAATTATGATCCTGACGTCACTTGGGAGTCCTGATAGTCTAACTTCTTACAAAATATGTCAGTACATAACTGTAGATTAAGTAGTATACTTAGACTATCATAACATTGACTTTATTATTTAAGATATCTAAATTATACTTTATCTAGAATATGGGAAATTTAAGATCTGGCATGCTGTTTGTGGAGCACAAGAAAATTTCCCTAAATGAATTCAAACAGGACATATGACATGGCGTGGCATTGTGTATGAGTGACAGGTACTTTGCCTCAATCTGATACTGGAGCAGCCATCCCCATCAAAGGACGCCACCAGATTATCAGTCAGCATTTGTCAAACGTATAAATGTACTTCACACCTTACCAGAAAGCCACATAGGCCTGTCACTTTCCTTTTCAATATTTATAATTCAAATATGGATTTATAATTTCCTGCAACAGATAAATCATTTCAAGTCCAGTTTACTATTGGTAAAGACAAAATTGCAAACTTAAACTCTAAGACTTGAAGAACAAAAGAAAATTGATTTTCAATCTTTGCTATTGATGTTGCTAGCTAGACAAGCCATGAAGAATTATTTGATGAATGGTGCATCAGCTGAGCATAAACATTTGTAAAATTTCAAGGTGCTCCAGTCCCACTATAGAGTGAATTCTTAAAAGTATATGCAGAAGACTGGGGCTGCTGTTTTTTTTCCTTCTTAAAACCTCACGAAGGAAAACATAAAGAGTGTTTCCAGTATGGAAGAGGTTGATTCTTCCCACAGGAAATGCAGAAAGTGTGTGAAATAACTAGAGAGCAATTTAAGACAAAAGACTGTAACACAATAATGTCTGTGGTACCAAATGGAAGGGTTTATAATAACTGGCTATATTATTACTGACTTTCTTTCCACTGATCTCTGCATTAGTTACTTTTCTTGGTGCTGAGATAAAGTACCTGATGCATGAAGTTAAGGAAGGAAAGATTTATTTGGCTCACAGTTTGTAGAGGTTTCAAACCATAGCTGGATGGCTTCATGGCAAGGTGGCACGGCAGGCAGGCATCTCAGAGGAGAAACCATTCAGGGAAGGCCGAAGGAAGCAAAGGGTGCCAGGGACCTTAGTATCTTTCTGTGCCTTTTATATTGTATCTAGGCTACCAAGATTAGCATGGCACCAAACTAATCAGTGGACTGGTTTAATAACTATACGTTGTCCTTAATCTTAGCATCATATACTCTAAATCTAGCCAGCTCTGAATATAACAAAGTCAGTAGGCCATGTTCATTTCTCACAAACAATGCTATTTCTTTACTGATGCTAACAACCTCAATTATTCATTTCCAGCCTCCAGCACAGTCCAAGCTTCCAATATCCTATTGTTCCTCTCAAATTACGCTACCTACCTGCTTACCTCTTTTTCCTCAGCACTCACAGTCTGTGACCTCTGTGTCTTCTCCATACTGCTCATTCATGCTTCACTTTGAGTAAACATGTCGTGCCATCCTTCACCTCTTGTTCCACATTACTCCTCCTCTGTGAGGCCAGCACTGCCTCTTTTCCACCTTCTGTACCAAGCTCATGCATCCAGCACCTGGACTCAGAGCCCTGTATGTCTGCTTTCAAGTCCCACACACAGCCCCAACACACCACACCACACACACACACACACACACACACACACACCATGGAGCTCTCACCACTTAACTTCCTCACCCAGGTTCCTTCCAACCCTTAGTCATTTGTTCTGTACATATTGGTTGCAGTATATCTACAGTTCTCACCATGTACCATTATGACAAATACATTCTTTCACTTCAGAATTCAGCCTGCAGTAAATCTGTCCCTTTTCAAAAGTATAAGTCTACCCCATGTGAGTTTTGCTTCTGCATCTGACTAGCTACATTCTGCAGAGATCTGATGGTCTCTTGGTGATCCCTGGGAGAAAATGGCAATTGGATTTAGAAAATAAAGACAAAAGATAATAGCTGAGGTCAAGTGATAGCCCATGCCTGATAGACTGAGGATTCAAGAACAACAGTAGGGATACATACCTGCTCAGCCTACCGTAGGGGTGGGGCTGGCACAGCACGTGGTGTCAGGAATCGAACTGCTGTCCCTGCAGTTGCCTAAGCTTTCCTAAGCAGGCACTTTAGACTGCTGAGCCATCTCACTGGCCCAGTAGGGGAATTTATTTATGCCTTTGCAAAGTTATAAGGCACAATATTGCCTAATAAATAACAGTCAACAATGACCAAAAAGGGCGGTTTCCTCAAGACTGAGGTAGCTTGACTACTTCAGGCAATGATGCCTTACCCCATGCCAGCCATATACAATAAATTTGCACCTTCAGCAGCTCCCAACAACTCTCTGCTGCATATCTCCATTGAGTGTCTACAGCCTGAACAGAGCGTGAGACACATAAACTGACAGGGAATTCACCATTTTCCTTCCACTGCTCTTGACTTCGTGTAGGAGGAAACTTAAAAGTGGTAAATAGTACAAAAGGAGACTGAGGGGTAAGCCCACCACTTGAGGCTGGAGGAAAGAACAGAAGGGCACTGACAGCAATGGTAGCGGTAGCAGCAGCAGCAGCAGCAGCAGCAGGGCACATGGGTGGAAGCAGATTCTCTGCAATCATAGAGCTCTTGTACCCAAGATGACGGGGACCCCCACTGCTTTCTATTCTCTCTTTCTTGGCCATCTTTGACCCTGAATAGGTTCAGGCACACAAAGAGTAAAAGAAAGCATAGAATAAAATAAGGCTCCAGATTTCTAGCTAAAGGACAAAAATAAGACGATCCAATGAAACAGGAAAGATTTCAGAGAAAGGTAAGAGGAAACAAAATGCTTAGGAAAGTGACTTTGCACTCACACAAGCCTGGCTCAGTACTTACTAGCCATGCACACAAGCTCTGATCCTCAGTAACATAAGATTCTGAGAAATGAGCTGAGACAGGAACTGCCTAGGTCTCAGGCTGGTCAGGAAGTGGAATGCCCATTGCTACCGTAAGAGCTCTGTGAAGGGCTTGAAAACTAAGTAGGCATTGGAACTAGAGTCAAAGCCCACACAGACCAACTGTAGTAAGCTCTGAATTCAGTGATTCAGCCAGGTACAGTGCAGACCAAAACAAAAGCATTAATGTTTCCCACAAAGCTTACACAAGACCTACAATGACTCAATATAATACTAAAAATGTCCAGGATACAATCCATCATTAATCAATAAAGAAGAAAACAGAAAAATTTCAACATGGCAAAATAATCAATGTAAGGTAATACTAAGCTGACAAAGATATTAAAACTGCCTGATAAAGGTAATCGTAATTATGACAATGTTCCCACAATTGCTTCAGCATCATTGAAATGAACCATTAATTTCAGATAAATGAAAGATAAAGATAAAACGTTGCACAGTGAACTAATAATGAAGAACCAATATTGCAAACAAAACAATGTACATTTTTAAAAAAGCCTCACTGGATGGTATATTTTGCACAAGGTGATGACAGAAAAAGTCAGTAAACTTGACAGGTCAACTGAAATCATTATCTAATCTGGACAGAAAAAATTACCAAGAACAAAAAGAGCCCAGAGACAGTACTAAATTATCTGACTTTCAGGATATAGGAATCTTAAAACAAGAGGAAAAAGGAAAAATGTAAATAATGGGTGAAAACTCCCCACATCTGGAAAAAGATAAAAGCCCATGGATTCCAGAAGCCTGACTAACTTTAAACAGGTAAACTTCAAGAAATCTATGCAAAAGCACACCGTAAATCTCCCATGTAGATCATAAAGCTTAAAAGCAAGAGAAGTCACGAAACCAGAAGAGTGAGCCAAAGGCAGAAAGCTGAACAGAGAGACCTATGGGCAATTACTGCATGCGCTCAGGCCTCGGCAGCAGGAAACAACTTCTGCATGACTGGCTTTTGTCAGTTCTGCCACTCAAGCATGCAGCAGCGTCCCCTACAGAAGCCTGAACCAGACCACTTGGGACATCCCCAAGCTTCCTATCTCAGCAGGTCCAGGATGCATTAGGCCATGTGCAGTTCTGACAGGGTTTTAAGAAATGCTCACAGAGTTCATCTGGGGAACCACCCCAGCTTTGGGTATAAGAGTAACTAAGTGGACTTTAACATTCAAAAACATCCACTGCAATCATCCTGTGTTAGCAACTGGTATCAGATTTTTAAATCTCTAATTTGAGGAAGGTATCTTATGGGTGCCTAGGGACAAGCATAGGAGATTCCACAGGGGACAGACACTGTAATCTACTGGTTTTGTGTAATGTACACTAGGTTTCTTATATTAACTAGATACCAAAACCACTGTAAAATCTATTTCTTTTTCTAGTTCTGGAATAGCAAACAAAAACACCACAAAAAAAAAAAAAAAAAAAAGAAAAAAAAGAAGGAACTGGAAGCAAATTTATTTTTTACATGATTCACAAGCAGGAAGCATAAAGGAGGTGAGAAAGCAAGACAGAACAGTCTGGCAGCTCTGAGTAGCTGGCAAAGGGGGGCATCAGTTACAAGGGTGGATTAAGGATCACCAGCTCATGAAGTTTGGTGCAGTGGTACAGCCAGGCATCCTGCATGCTCAGTTATGCTCTCATGGTTAGAGGGGCCAAGAAACTAATCACAAAGCCATGAAATAGTTACAGAGCTAGGCAGTTTCAAACAAATGAAGTTTTAAAACAATTTCACTTATATAGTTTTTACCTTTCAGCTCCACTAGAAGTCTTTTTTAATATGTCAAATAAGTAACTCAGAGCAGCCCTCCAGCAGATGAAAATTTTATCAAAGGCACCCCAACTCTCCTCTGCAGATAATCACCTATTTCCTCTTTCAGAGTAGTTGAATAGATGCAAATATATTTTGGCACTAAACCATAACACATTCAAATGTACCTAAGTGCGAATTTCCCAGATGAAATTTCTGTACACTTCTAAACTGAGAGATGAATCTTCAATGGATCTGACAAACCAACCAGAAGACCAAAGGAGTCTACTGATAGGAATGGAAAAGTTAATTACGTTCATCAACCATCAGCTTTAACATATTATAGTAAAAAGAAAAAAAAAAACAATTAAAACAAGAGTTATTCCTAGAAATTTGGAGACAAATGCTGAACTACTTTCTGAGTTACATTATACTTGACTATTGTACCATTTTACACTAGGTACTTTAAGAAAAGGAACATTCTAGGCTCTGAACCTCCACCAAGAAGAGCTCCACATCTATGGGTAAAACATCACAGTCACAGTCAACTTTTTGTCTTTCTGTGGACTCAGATTTGGGATCATAGGATTGAAGTGAGCCCAGCTTTGGAGAAAACATCAATACAGAGCCTGGTCAGGACAGGCTCTATTTTTTTCAGCCTGTTATTTTTTGTGTGCATTCAAAAATGATGAGAAGAGGCCTACAAGATAGCTCTGTAGTCTAAATGCCTGCTTAGGCAAGCTTAGGTAACCACTTCGACTGTTGTTCAATCCTCAGCACCACATGCAGCAGTAGCCCCACATCCAGGGCAGGCTGAGCTCGAGAGAAAAAAAGGATGAGGAAAAAAGCACAGTATGGCAGGCTTGGGCAATACACAGTACATATGGCATCTAACCCATGCTCCCAGCATTACCTAGTGCTCTTCATTTCAGCAAAATGAAAAAAATCTGCAATTTAATGAAGGGAAATAGTTTATGAATCTGGGAGAGGACAATTTGTAGGTATAGGTATAAAACTTGCCCCTGGTGGTGACAATCTGATAAATTTACATAAATCTATTACTTTACATTCATATGCATTATCTGATCTAGATAAAGAAGTGGTAATTACTACTTATGGTATGTAATGGGACAGTCCAACTAACACATTTTTATATACAAGCAATTTACTAGTAAAGAAACATTTGAACATCAAATATCAGCAAAAACTGGAAGTTGGCAGTGAAACTGGATGCTGCTGGTAACACAAGGTAGACCAGGAAGCTAGTTAGTTGTACAATCAATATAGCTAGAAATTCTTAACATAGATCTGCAGTTTTGGTTCTTGGTATTTATTTTTTCCATCTATAAAAGAAAAACGCTATTCTGACCATAGATCCAATCAATGAGCCTGATACCAGTGAGGTCTATTCTGAATACTTAGAGACAGTGGATGAGGGAGGGTGCTGGGCCAGTGACCGCTTCAGTAAACCAGGTACTGCGATTAGGACAAACGTGGGAGGCCAGGGCTGAGGGTACAAATCATGTCTGGCCTGGAAAAGTAAAGGGATGAGGCAGCACAGACATGATTTAAGTTTCAAAGTGATAAAGCGTACACAGGAGCAACAGTGAAAGTCTGCTGTAACTCTTGGCCCAGCCTTCTGCTCCTACACCGCAGCCACACAGCTACTCCAGGGTCCTTCTCCAAGACTCTTGGCTTCCCCTTGTTAATTCAGCCAACTGGGCTGCCAAAATTAGCTAGATAAGAGCATGACTGTGCAAAAATGCTGTAATTTACTTTAAAAAAAAAAAGATTATGGGGAAAAGCCAACTTGGTTTTTGAGTATGGAAGCCCTACTGTGTTTCATCCTGTTCCACATTTATTATGTTCTAATGAAGTCTGTATACTTTGCTGCAGTAAAATCTGATTCAGATGACAATCTTTACGTAGGGATTGCAAAGCCTACCTAATCCAACCCCCTCCTCCTCTCCAGCAACCACTCTTCCTCAGTCCTGCATTTTTACTATATATTCTCTTAATCACTTTGATCATTTATTTTATTTATTTTTTTTTTTTTGCAGGGAGTTTACTGGGGATTGAACTCAGGACCTGGAGCTTGACAGGCAGGTAAGTACATATGCCACTGAGCTATGTCACCAGTCCTGTTGCTTAATCACAAACAACATAAAATATCATTTTTGTTTTAAAAATATGCTCAAATTCTCATATTGATAGTCCTTACACATTAAGATAGATTATGTAAAGGATTCTATTCTAACCCATAATTTCTAAAAGCCTACAGACACTACCCCTAGTTAGGCTCTTTGACTGTTAAAGTTTGCATAAGTAAAACAAGAAAAAAAAAAGTTACAATCTTACTCCACCATGTAATTTCTTCCATCACAAAGTCATCTTGCATCTCGCTGCCCTAACACTTGTTAATGACATTTATACTCAGTGCACAGCATTTTAACACCTTGGAATAAAGCATTTTTATGTCAATTTCATTAACAGTGATACTGAGAAAGCTGCTCACAGCACAGCTGAACGCCAGAGGAACTCAAGCCCATCTGATCTGAAAACCAAGGCACCATGGTAATAAAACAATTAAGAGCACCCCTCAGGGAAAGACAAGTCCAACAATTAACCTTCAATGCCAATTAGTGCTACCCCTTTCTTAATGGCACAAGACGCATCTATAATAGTGCAATGAAACTGTAGTTCCCAATCCTAGGCATTCAAGTCAGTATGTTTATTCTTTATATAGACTTTCCATTTAGGCACAAGTCTAAAATAAAAGGACTTCATAAAATTACTTCATGGAAGACATATTATTTATCTAGAAAGCTTTAATCCACAAGACAATTAGATACACAAGCAATTTCTTCAAACTAAATCAATAAGCTAGAAACCTCATTTTTGAAAAGGTACATGAGAGGGTAGAAAGATAATCCCCAAACTACTTGTTCCAGCAGCATCTATATTAAACATTACACACTGTCAAAGGAACCAGGGCTCTTTGGACCTCCAGCTGATTTCAGGATGAGTAAGGAAAGTACAAGGTGAGCTTGGAATATAATGTGTCAGAAAGCAAGCAAGAGCTCACAAAAAGATGAGCCTACAGGGCACAGCTTGAAGGAAGTGCTAGTAGGCAAATTGAGGGCAATTTAAACATCAATATGAATAACAATAAAAACATATCACAGACTACTGTATAAGACAGAAAGCTCTGTGACTGCAGATGATTTAGAAAAATAAATGAATAAGTGGCAAGAGGGCTGGGGAGATAGCTTAGCAAGCTAAGCACCTACCTATCAAGTACAAGGTTCTGAGTTCAATCCTTGATACTGCATGCCATGAAAGGCCTAGAATGCCAGGCACACCATGTCAGCCCCAAGACCAGGCATGGCAGCACACACACGTAATCCCAGCACTGGAGAAGCTGAAACAGGAGAATCACTATAAAATCTGAACTGCATAGCAAGACCCAATATCCAATTAAAAAAAAAAAAAAAGTAGAAAGAAGAGAAAGATTCTATTATAGTAAAAATGTCAACTGATAAATGTGGAAAAAATAAAACAACCTTTTGATAATCATCAAAATATAAATTCAGAGAAAAATCACATGAATTCTAAAGTCAGTGAGTAAAAAGTCTAATAAAGGACATTTATGATCTAGAAGTACCTTCCCAGTATAATGATTAAGAAGAAAAGGGTTAAAGAGAGGGCTGGCCAAATAGTTCAGCAGATTAAAGCACCTGCAAGGCAGGTGCAGGGGTTGGAGGTTTGATTCCCGGGCCTGCCATGCCAGCCCTGCCCCCTGGGGCAAGTTGAAACAGTGGAATAGACTTATAATACCAGCTCTTGGGAGGCTATAAACAGGCAGATCATTACAAATCCAACCTAGTAGTAAGATCCTGAAGAGTCATAGACCCTTCCCTAAAAAATAAAAAACAATAATAATAATTTTAAAAAAGGACAAAGAGTTACTTCACGGTGGCAAAGCCTGGCCAGCTCTCCATCAACCAAGAGAAACACAATATTGATCCTCCAGTGTTATAGATAGATAGATAGATAGATAGATAGATAGATAGATAGATAGAGATATATACATACATATATATATTCAGTAAGATCATGATAAACTCTTAGATACATACTACATCTACGTAGGCAGGAATTCTACAATGTGTCTGGCCCATGCTTTTCAAAACTGCCTAAGTCAAAAAGTCCAAGAAAGACTAAGAAACTGTGCTAGGTCAAAAGAGCCTGGAGAGATGTTTTACCCAGATTCAACAGACAATGCTAACTGGTACTATCAACTGCTGAGAAAAATGATAAAACGTGAGTAGTACCAGGCTCAGAGGTGGTAGGAACGCACTAGCCTAACTTTCCTAATATTTGAACAATGCATTGTAGCTGTATAGGAGAATATGGCTTTGTAAAGAAATATGGTGAAATATCCAGAGTTGATGGACACCACCATAGCTAGGCTCTTCAGTGGCCCCCAAAATCCCATGTACTGAAGGCTGGGTCCCAGGCATGATGGCAGAGCTCTTTATGGGACAAGGCCTGGGGGCTACTCAGGTAACAGAGTATGCTCTTGGATAGGACGGCAGAATCTCAGCCTCTTTCCTTCTTCTAACTTCCTATTACAAGGGAATTCACTCTGGCTGACTGTCATCAGGACGGCTGCTTCTCCTCAGGCCCTATGCAATCAATGGACCATAGCGGGGAGCCCCAGAGCTGTGGGCCCCGGCAAAGCTTTTCTTTTTCCAAATCAAGGACCCTTCATGATTGTCACAGTGGTGAAAACTAACACAGACATTTATTTTTCAATGTTTCTGAAATTAAGAAACTGTTTTCCATCACTGCAGCTTTTCTCAAAAGACATAATGCTAAATTCTCTATGTATAAGTAGTCATAAAAACATATAGATAATTTAAATAAAATTTTCAAAAGAAACCTTTGTGCTGAAGTATTGCATTTCAGAAGTATTTCTTAACTGTAAAAAAAGAAAAATTTCTTAATGTCATTTTACGCAACAGTAATAACTTTTAAGACGACTACATATATATTCATGTTTAATTCAGCAAGAAAATGGGCATTATAAAGAAGCCCTCCAGCAAAAGAGAAGAGAACATAGCCTAATTAAGCAGTCTTCACCCTTTATACCCACTCAGTAGTTAATTCTAAGATATGTGTGCTTTCACACTGCCTTGTTGCCTTATTTTCTTGAAATATATATGTATTTCCCTCTGAGAACCAAAGGTCCAATACCTTGATTTAGGTGTGTGGCCTCCACAATCTGGATACCATTCACGGAACACTGGGACCCACTCAGGGGTATCAGCGTTACCGTCCCCCCAACATTTTCGAAGACACAGTGCTCACTCTCCAAGTCAAGACCATGAAGAACTACAGTGGAAAACAAAGAAAAAAGCTTTTATTTCCTCCGTTTGGTACTTACCACAATGGTGCCCAACCACTGAGCTACTGATTTTACATTTGGAATACTCTTGTTCCTACAGAAGGATTGTAAGGTGACCATTCATGCTCAGTAAGAGAACAAAAATGGAGGACACCTTGAAAAAATGGATGTACTGTGTGACTGTTGGCTGTGTCCAGACTGTTCCTGCATAAGAAAATAAGATCTGGACCATTTGCCTATTCTTTCCTCAGGGAGGGAAGTGTTGATTAACTTTTACTGCTGAGTATCACTGAGCTGCTCTGTTTGAGTCTGAATAAACTTCTAGAAGCTCCCAAACGCTCACAGAAAAATGCAAGGGCAGAAGGCTCTGTGGGTCTAGGCCTTAGGATGATGCTTATGCATCCCAGGAATAGAAAGCAGAGGCAAACATGGCCTGGCAAGGAACCTGGAAGGCCCAAGAAGTCTCACAAGTTATGCTGGAGGCCCCTGGCCATAACCTGTGCCAATTCTGAGGCCTCTTGGAGGACCTTGTTGCTAAGGTTGCCCTCATCATGACTACCTTGGATATTTTTGCCTGAGGAATGGCCTAGCACAGGAGAAATATATGGCTGGAGCTAAAGTTCTTGGCCAATAACTCAGAATAAAGACCAAGCAGCTCTACTCTATCCACACAATACACTACTGAACTTCTCCAGGCACAGAAAACATGTGTTCTTACCAGTCATCACCATTTACAGCTACCCTGAAGGTCAGATGCATAATTCAAGCAAAGGCCTGCTGCCAAGGCCTACTCAATAATGCTTGAACCTATGGGCTTCTGGGATTGATTTTCAGCTCTCCCAGGCTATCCACAGTAAATAGGAATACACACAGGAATGTGCTGGCATTGGCTTGATTAATAGCTTACACTGGGCAACAAAACAGGTTCATAGCTAGCAATTCTCAAAACATCTGAAACAATATAATTTTTCCCCTGGCAATTCCCACCTTGCCTCATATACACACGCATCCACCACACTAAATTATCATCCTCAGACTGCCTATATGATGCTCTAGAAGCCTGGCTAGCACTTGTCTGCTCAGCCCCAACCACTGGTTTTCTGTGGCCTCATGAAGTCCTCTGGGAAATGCATAAGCCAAGCCATCTTGCATGTGAGTGCTATGGTATCTTCTACTGTGCTACCATCTATGTTCAGAGAAGCCTCTCTATGCCTCTTGGAAGAGGCTGTAGATTCTCTTAACCTTTGGCATATTGTCAATTGCTATCTCCCTGTGACAGGAGAGGAAAGTGACAGGGAAAAACATACATAGGGTAGCAGAATGCATTCACAGTTTCATCTTGTTCACTAGATGAACTGCTCTGCTATTTACTTGAGTATGCTTCGAACTTACACATAATGTACAATCAATATATACTTGAAAATACTTTTTTACAGTTATTCTGTGTCATTCAAAAGAATATTCTTTGTTAAATATGTTTTTAAAAATTCAGTGTGAATAGAAAATTGATGAGTCTCACCAATATCTTGTTCTGTTGAAGCATCTTCTCTACCAACGTATGTCTGACCTTCCTGGGAAGAAAAGTCAAAAAACACTTCTTAGTGAGGTTAGGGTGTCTGTTTCCCCTCCCCTCACTGAACACAGGCCTGACAGCCAACATGATGGGTAAGCTCACTGAGGCAGTGCCCTACACCGCTGGGTGCCACAACTGAGGCTGCTGCTCAGCCTGGCACACAGAACCAATTCACTCATGCCAGCAGTGTCACCAATGTCCCCGATCCTTACTGGGGAGGTGCTCTGTCCATGGCCCAGGCTATGTCTCTATCTTGTGTGTGTGTGAAGGTATAATACACGGTAGTATCTTTCCCAGTTTAGGCACAGATAAGAGAGGACATTAAAATCAATGTCACGAGCACAACCATCAAAATGGAACTTTGCTTGCCAGACATAGAAACCAACTCAGAACCAAAGCCAGTAAGAAAGGCAAGAGGCACAAACTTATAATGACCACAAGGACATAAGGCACTGTACATACAACAAATCCCAGCACTGTGCATTTCAACCATTACTTCCTCTGCCTTTCTGCCTTTTGATTCCTATCCTCCATTCTCTTGCTTCTGTAGCATAGAAGCCAAAATGACTGGCTCATCACCATTGCCAACCACTGCACGTGAGTATGGGAGCTGTACAGGCCACAGAATCCCAAGGAACTGTGGAGAATTCTCCAAAGGGCACAAAGACTTGTTGACATGTCAATACTTGTATTTGTGGCCATAAAGTATTGCAATAAAGCTTGTTATTAATGCTGAAAGGGAAAACTACAAATAAAATTAAAATGTTCCACACTTAAGCAAGGTCCACCTTCAAGTGATACAAGATGATCCCAGTGCTCAGAAGGTCATCGTCAATGCCGATCAGGTGGGGCAGCTCAGAATCCAAGACAACTCCAATCCCTTCCTTCCTCAGGGCGAGTGTCTGTTCCTGAAACAAGACAAAAGAGAAAAGGCAAAGGTTACTTTGGGTTAAGAGAATCTCACATTAAAAAAGTACTTCATATTTTATTTTTTTTAATTTTTAAAGAATACAAAATAGTGCTAGAAAAATGCATTACAAATGATGTAAGATTTCACTGAACAAAGTAATAGGAATTCAATAATGGTTGATGTATTACATGATGCTATATTTAAATTAGTTGTTAAAATTATCAGCTACAAGCATGTAAGATTTGTTTAAAGAAAAAAAAAGAATAACAAAGAAGTTATAAGAAATTCAAAAAAAGGAAAAAATCAGAGTAAAAACAAATTGAGCATTAACTGCTCCTTTAAAAAGACCAGCAGAGATTGGCAGTACGATTACCTAAACTCTTCTGCATATATACCTAAATATGTTTTTCCCCTTGCTTCATTTGTCCTTTTGCTCATCCCAGTTTTTCCTTCCTACTGAAAAATCTGTTTCCCGTTCACAGTATTGGTTGCATTTCTTATTGTAAAACACAAGAAAAATGGACTTTAACCTTTATATTGAAATTCTGGCAGGTGATATGCAAAGTGAAATTAGGACATATAAAAAGTTCATTCAAAGTGAATTATATAGCTTGATATGTAATCTTCTCAAAGCCAATCTCAAAGGCCGTTTTCCTCAGCAAAGATTTTAGAACCACTCACTGCAAAATAATCTTTCTCCCTGCTTCAAACCTACTACCCTTCAAACTGAGAATCTCCTTGATTGGGGGTTCTTCTCCCCCATCACCATGATAGGTCACCAGCCTGTGCATGCTCTCGAAAGCGACTCTGCTGTACATTAGGTATCTGTGCCACCAGAGGTACCTATGTCTCCTGTATCTGTGACATTTATCCTGTCTTCTGGATCATTCCCTCTACCTACAAGTCTATGAGACATTACTTACAATATCCACTGCTCTGTGAGCTGTATTCCTCTCGGTCACCGCCAGTTTCTCTGTGCCCTAAGATTGTTCTTTTCTTTTCTTTTCTTTTCTTTTT